>RBNI01000105.1:0-42742 GCA_003990745.1 Jimgerdemannia flammicorona | reverse complement strand
TTTTTTTTTTTTTTTACCACCTTACAACTTCTAACTCCGCTTGACAATCAAACTTTTGGACCGGAAACCGCAAGAATGAAATGGAATTTTGATAATGCTATTAGGAACGATGCAGAGGCAGACGGGAAATTACTGAAACTATATATTACATTAGAAATTAAAAATATGTTTCTGCCTCCCAATTTTTTTCGCCTCAAATTCTATGTAAACAAGACTTGGGATAGAAAGAGATTCCATCGGTAGAAGTTAGCCGAGGAGCCCAATTCGGTTTCGATTCCTGTTGCGAATCACCTTTAGACGACCAACTCAGTAACTTTAGAGACCAACGCCGGGGTATAGTGGTACGCGGAGAGAGCGCAGAGGGAGACGCCAACAATGATTATGGAGTCTACTCGTGGTAGGGTGACGTGTGAATGGAATAGGAGGGTTAGAGGGAAACTGGCATAGAAGCTACAAAAGTAAATGTGGACTCGTGATGCTCAGTGCAATAGGATGAACAAGAACGGGAGCGGCGTTGACCTACTGAAGAGGGTCTTCTCCCACGGCTCCAGCATGTATAGGGAAGTGGTAAGCTCGTACTGGTACACCTTGAGGGAGACGTATTTCTTGGCGGTGGCGAACATCGTAAGATGAGAAGCGGCAATGTAAAGATTGGGTCGGAAGTAGGCGAAAATGGTTTCGCCCAAAATAGATGGCCTGGTGTCTATGATTGGGTCTCAGGGTAGTCATAATTTTGGTGGCCCGGGTGGGGACTGAAGCAGTCCCGAAGTCCGGTGAGACACAGTATCTTGGTGTCTGTTATATCATTCACTAATTCTTATCTGAAATTTCTCTGTCAGAATACTATATTATTATTAACTGAATATTATCACTCACTTGCTCATAATGAAGTCTTGTCACTGTCTTTATTCTGCATTGATAATAGTCTATAATGATTGACTTGTTGAATCTATAATATCAACAAAATACTAATAGCTCAGATATAGCAACTTTTCTGAAAAAACAATTCATAAAGTCCTGTGCCAGACCAGATATACATATTGTCAACCTCTGCCCTGTTAATGTGTTCACCAACCCATAATCCATCAACCAGAGGATATCTCTCTTTATTTATCATTAATCTCTTCTTGATTTTATATAGATTATATACAACTTGATACTCTATATAACTTAGCTATAACCAGTCTATGTCAGCTATTTCCTGGATACTGCCATAGATATATTTGCAAGCTTTTTCACTGTCTCCAGCTATAGGCCTGCATATTGATATTATAGTCTTTATATATTATATATATATTCTAGCCATATCTTAGATATCTATATTATATATTAATTGTTTATATTGATCTTAAGTATAGTATATAGATGATAGTATATTTATGAAGATAAGAATGATATCACCAAATTCTGACCAATGGAATTGATTATATTATATGAATCATATAGTGAAATTTATAGACAAATTTTGTAGGTAAATTTGCTTACAGATTGTATATAGTTGTGAACATAGTTCAAAATGCAGCAAAGTGGCCATTGTGCTTAACACTTGTACATCTAACATTCATTGCGCAATGCAACTACCATCTTAGATTAGTCAGTTTCAATCACTTCCTGCACCCTACCATGTGCTTAAACATTCATGCAATATAATCATGCAATCCACCATCTTAGCTTAGTCAGTTTCAATCGCTTTCTGCACCCTACCTTAGCTAGCCTGAGCTCCAACTACATGCCCAAGAGTTAGGCAGCGGCCACACATTTCCCTCAACATACTCTAGCAATCATCGTTAGTAATTCATATTAATCGATTTCATGCACTATCTCTCAGATACATCATGCCACCTATCCATCGGTCTCAAGGCCTACTGTCTGGTCCCCCAGTTCCAGCACCTGGTGCCTCACATATATCCCCATCAATTCCCAACTTAACTGGCCTATGTACATTGCGCAAGGACCAGCTCATCACACTCTGCCATAAACATGACCTCTCCATAGACAGTCAAAAGGCCACCCTAGTTATACATCTCGATACTCATCGACCTGGCCCTGATTTCCCAGTTACCGAACCTATGGCGCTGGCTCTAGCACTGCTCCCTGATGGTCATGAAGTTGACGCATTGATCGAATAGCTACTTCCAGCACTCGCGGCACATCTCCATGGATCTTTAGCCAACACCAACCCCCCTTCAGTCCTACTACCCAGCTTACCACCAGCACTCCCTCTTCCAGCTACCTTCACCTCTCCGGCAGTTCCATTGCTTTTACTGCAGCCAACCCCATTGGCACCCTTACCAGCATGGTTTTCAAACCCTTTAAATAGTGAGTCATTTAACCCCCCATTTATCTCTGACATCATTCTATATCGCGATTGAGTTCCATCAGAGCTGCTAACCTCACTTGAGGTAGGGGAATACCAAATACTGGCCGAATGGATAGGCAATGCCTTACTATTGTGTCCAAGCAATCAGTGAAAACCTGATTCACATCCACCAGACCATGATCTCGACCTATCACTCTGGCTTGAAGCCATCTTCAACATTTGGAGTGCATTGTTGTCTCTGAGCACTACTCGGACTGCCCCCCACACTGCACATACTGCACAGCTACTCACACATATCATCTTTATCATCAAGGCCATCAATGACCATTACGACTGGACTGCCCTTCAGTGGTTTGACCGGCAAGTTCACACACTTAAAGCATCCTTTCCAGAGCTGGATATTGGCAACCCAGATGCTGTCTGGCATACATTTGAAACCATCGTCGGTCAGTCAGTATCAGTACCGCTTGTCTACCAACCAACATGTCAGCCCATACAGGCAATGGCCTCCTCAACAGGAAGTCCCAGAATGACCTCATCATGCCCCCTTTTATGCTTTCAGTGCAGGATGTGAGGGTACGCGTCGACCTCTTGCACCCAAACCCCTCTCACGTGACCTACATTCTTTATCAAACTGAATGATACTCTCTTCTCGGATGGTGCAGCCAGTTCTATCTGTCATAACTACAATGGCTCCGGCTGCCGCAACAATGGTGGCCGCCCCCATGTCTGCTTGTTCTGCTATGGCTCTCACCCAGGCACAGAGTGCTCTATTCGCCGTGGCTAATCTTGTGACCCCACCCTTGTCTGACCCCCCAGCATATCCATACCGCCTTGGGGAGTGGCAACAAGCACTTCACACCCATCCAGACCAACTTCTCGTTCAGTACCACTTAACAGGCCTACATTAGGGTTACCTTTACGGCAATCACTCCCATCCTGAGCTTTGTATTAACTATATATCTGACAATCTGACATCAGCTTACCAATATTACGACATCCTTTCTGCTAACATTCTTGCTGAACTTCAAGCCAGTCACTACTTAGGACCCTTTTCATCTCCCTCTGCATTACCAACTGAGTTTTGTCCCTTTCACAATATGCCCCTAGGAGTTGTCCCAAAAAAGAACTCTACCAAACTTCATACTATTCAACACCTGTTCTTCCCAGAGGGAGTCTCTGTAAATGATAGTATCAATCCAGAGGAGTTTTCAATTCAGTACCAGTCGATCCAGTCCATCCTTCAGCTACTCCTTGCACTTGGCGCCACAGCTCTATTTTGGAAGGCAGATGTTGCTGAAGTCTTTCATACAATCCCCATCCACCAGTCTGACTGGGCTACATATATAAGGCATCTGCTGGCTCGGCCTTTTCTTCCTTGACATGTTCCTTCCATTCAGCCTTTGCTCGGCACCATTCATATTCATATCTCTGATGGATTTGTTCATATGGATTTGTATTCAGCAGTATAACCTTCCCAATTTGGGCCACTTCGTGGATGACTTTATCTATGTTGCATCACCCTCTACTGCTCAGTCTACATACTTGCAGTTTCACTTGGTCGCTGCTCGCTTTGGTCTTCCCCTCAAAGCAGCCAAGGATATACCTCCCACACCAACTATCGAGTATGTGGGCTTTCTCCTCGATGCCCCCAACATGACAATCAGCCTCCCACTCGAAAAACGTACACGCATCCTGTAAGCGTACAACCTCTAAGCCACAGAACAAATCACATGTCACCCTCTTAACAAGTCACTGAAATCACATGTAACCTCTGAACAAATCTGGAAATCATCTGTATGATTACGAAGCTGAGTTAAACAGAAGTCACAGCACACAAAGCTGAGTCAATATGAAGTCACAGAACATAAGATTCACATAAACAGAATCTTACCAATCAAGAACAGATGTATATATACTGAGCCCTGAGATGCGTCGAAATAGAGAACCAAAACAAATAACAACCACAACTTCCAAACATACAAACATGACCACTGAGATCTACAACCGCATCCACACTGATATTTGGAATGCCATTGTCAACCAAGTCACACCCCCTCTGCCCCTTATGAATATCCATAGCCTTGCACCCCTCTACTTCATGGAAGCCTGATGGAATGCCCTGAACATGCTTAATGAGATCTACCGGATCGGACAAATCTCAAGCTACTATCAGATCAGCTGCCTCCTGGAAGACATGGTCGAATACCAGCATGATACAGACATTACCCAAATGTCTCAACACCAGAAGCTCATCACCCACAAATACCGAGAACTCTTCTATGAGTACAGCACCTTTATTCTCTGCCTTCAAGTTACTACCAGCGAAATGGTTGCTACCCTGTCCTATGGCCAAATCGATGACATGATATAAGAACTCAACCACAAGTATCTTGAGTACATTCAGACTACCAACAGAACCTTCCCGCACCCTGACGACCACATCTTGCAAATGCTTCAAGTTGGATATACCATGAAGGATGTCTATGATATGTATAATCAACTTCGATAAAGATGAAGCAGAAGACAATGATCTCTCTAATGCTGATATGATCTCAAGCTAAGGATCTCTACCAACCCTGATCACACCGACAACCTTGCCAATGAACTTACAACAGTTCATAACCACATACAAGACTTATTGGGACAATGATCACTGGCATAAATATCAATCTACATTTACCTCCGATTACTTTAACTACAATGAAGAGACCAGAGAACACAACCTGTACCTTCAGACAACCCTCGAGATCGAACTAACAACTCTACTACCTGAGTACGAGCAACATGAACCACAGCCACCAGCTTACTACAACCCCATGACTCATAGTGCTGTAACCTATAGAAGGTACACAGACAGCGAATCCAATGAAAGCGAAAACAATACACCCCTCCTTCGTCCACCAACACCTTACCCAGCATATGAGACAGACAATGCTATCCTGTGGGATAGAGACGAAGTTCCAATGTATTATTACCTCAGCCAACAAGGAGAAGTAATCCGCGAACTACTCTTTCTAGATGACTACTTCTTCAGAGATGATGCAATTGATGGTGATGTCATCGAAGACTACCCAGACAGTATGTAAACCTATAAATAGATTAGCAGTTATAGTATAGTTAGATTAGCCTTGTATGACATGACTATAAACTGACTCAGCAGTCAGACGATCTCTTGACATGTCAGATCACACTTGTACTATATGACTGCATTCCGACTCAGTAAAGCACTTAGTGCTACATCCATATCTAGCATAGTCCAGATAGCCCCTCACTAGTATAAATACCCCCTCCCCCAGACCTCAGAATCTCAGACTCGAACAGACCTGAACAATCCAAACACAACTCCTGAACACTTCCCCACAATATCCCTTCATACAACTACTCTTAGTATAGTAATATCATGAATAGCAAATAAACCTATTTAATAACCTACAAACCACTCTTAAGTAAATCTGCTCCCCATTAGGTTCTACTCCTAACTCTATCACGAAATTTCCTAATTGGGTATTGTCTGCAGCGATATGCCAATCCAACTAAGCTGGTCTTAGTTTCTTGAACTTCCTGAAATACAGAAAATCCTGAACATCCAGAACTAGTCCAAAAAAGGACTTTGGTTGAGATGTCAACCTGATCTCGAAATCAATAAGCATAGAGGATGTACTCCATATGAAATTGATCTTGACCATAAGAAAACGGTCTTCCAGAATATCCAGAACTTCCAGAAAACTCTTCTAGAACTACATAATGGTTATCCTAAAAAGCAACCCTCTTACAACTTGGTAGCAGCAGTTTACAATCCAATTCTGTTTCAAGACGCTTCCTCACCCCACTACAAACCCTTCTGTGAATTCCTACAAGTTGGTATAAAGCCCAACCTCTGACCTGGAATTTATTGTAAACCATCTGACAATCTGGAGAGAATTGAACCTGACGTATAAGGACAATTTGACCTCCACACCTGCAACAAGTGGAATAAACTTCATTCAAAGAAAGAAGTACTCCAATTAAACCAGCAAATAGGCGAAACCCTATTCACCGAACTCCTTGCACTATACCCAGCAAGTCAAGATGAAGAAGGTCTTATAGAAGCCTTCTTTACTCTTCTCAATAAGAGTTTTGTCAGCTCCACAAATCCGAGCAACCTAGGACAACCAGCAGCAGTCTTTCTAACCTTAGTTCCTCACGAAGCCCAAGCCTCTGTAGCCAAGTGGCTCAACTCTACTGACTTTCACCATACCAGAACCAAGACCACATTATACTACTGATTTCAGAACAGCAAGGCCCGCCATATTCTTAAGGAAGAAGCAAGAGAAACTCTTCATCAACTACCTGATTCCAAATCTGAAGCAGGCCCTGCTACAGCCCTACCTAAATCCAAAACCAATACTGAACCAGAACTTGACTTTGAATTAAGTCCATCTGAAATCAGATATACAACTGATTCTGTCTACTTTGATACCGAGCAAACCCAAGTACATGGAGACCAAACCCAAGAGGAGGAGGAGTATCTCAGTGAATTCGATCCTGGATATACCACCAAAGGAGACATACCTCTATCAGGACAGAATACACCTACACAGCAACAGACAGCTATCTATCAAGCCCTTACTCCAGACCCACAACTATTACTCCAGCAACTTACACAGACTCAAAGAACTCCATCACACTCTGCACTAGTACCTCAAGTAGTACTAGTAACATCACTACCAGTAGTCCAACCACCTCCAGTAAACAACATGGCAAACCAACAGATTCTAGACCTCACAGCCCAGATAGCCATAATGGCAGCAACCATTACTGCCTTAGCTGAACAGACTCGACCTACAAAAAATCTGAGTCTACCTACCTTCAATAATACTGCACAAGAAGTCCAAAGCTTCATTAGTGTAGTTGACACCAACTTCGAAGCCAATCAATAGATCAATGAGCGAGTTGCTGACCACATTCTGACAAACAATCAAGACCACACTCTGGAACAACTCTTTGCTATCACTACAGCTTATGTCTGCCGAGTTGTTACATTCTTCCAAGGACCTGCCAAAGAATGGTGGTGAACTCTTCCTGAAAAACCCCTCACATGGGACACTCGACCTGTAGTAGTTGCTCAGAATGCAGCAAATAATACCCCAGGATATAGAGACCATCCTACAGCCCCTGGACTTAAATAACTCATGATTGCTCAATATCACAGCGAAACCATGATCGCTGAATCCCAAGTAAAACTCTGCAATCTCAAATTTGATGTACATGGCAAGGAGGAATTTGAAACCTTCTGTACAAAACTTGAGTCACTTCTGAACACTGTTGGCCTAGAATATATTGCCAACAATGAAGCATGAAATGGTACAAGAGCAGATCATTTATTCAATGCCCTGCCAGAATGGCTTATTAGAAAAATCCGAGAACAAGGACACTCAGTTGGTTGTGACCACCAACAATGGTGCCTGGTGAGAATCAAGACTATGGTCAAGCGGATCCTAACAGCTGGACCCATTCTGCCCCGAAGACAATTCAACAACAAGGAGAAGACTTGGACCAAGAAAGAAGAACCCAAGCATGAAGCCTCCCAAGCTCCCTCATCATCCACTCCATAGATACCCAGAAATCATAAACCCACCCAGCCGAGTACCTTCAAGAAACTCACCAAAGGCGAAAGGAATGAACTTAGAAGAAGTGGAGCATGCTTCTATTGCCGAAAGACAGGACACATGGCCAGTGCCTACCCTAACTGAAAACCCTGAACAGCAACATGAGCAACTGTTACCACTCTGCACCACCTCAACAATCTGACCAGCAGAATACTAGACTTTGTCAAGTTAAGACAAACTGCCAAGGCCCCAATCAAAGGAAGTCAAAAAGCAGCTGAATATGACCTGTATGCAGCTGAAGAAGCTACAGTCTTCAACCGAGAAGTCAAACAAGTCTACACAGAAATCAGCATCCAAATCCCTGAAGGGCATGTTGGAAGAATATGCTGTCGCAGCAGCCTAGTATTGAAAGGACTCTCAGTAGAAGGAGGAGTCATTGATGAAGATTACACAGGCGAAATTATTGTCCTCATCCAAAACCACAGTTGGACACCCTTCAAGATTCCCATTGGATTCTGTATTGCCCAGATCCTATTCGAAAAAATCGAGTCAACCCTGATAGTCAAGGAAGTCCTGGAACTACTGCCCACCATCAGAGGATCCAAAGGATTTGGCTCATCAAACAAGGCCCCAGTCTAACCTACCATGAACAAAGAAGAACAATTCTACAAGAAAATTGAAGATGGATATGTACCAAGTGACTGATGCCCCCATAATATTGGAATGTACTCTTCCCGAATGATTGATGATTGCTTCTCTTGTGTCAATGAACTGGCTCAAAGAAGAACCAACAGAAGGAAAGCTCCTACAACTGAAATCACCACCATTGGATCAGACAAACTGCTTACACTTAAAGCTTTTGTCAATCGAGCACCTGTCAAGATTATGATAGACAGTGGTGCCTCAGGCAACTTCATCAATGAAGAAACAGCCAACAGACTCAAGGTCTTTACCTCCCTGGTATAACAAACTTAAGCAGTTACTACAGCTGATGGAACCTCACATATCATTAGCAAGGAAGTCCACAACCTACCCTTCTGAATTGGTGACTATTGAGTACATATTACCCTCTAGATTGTACCACTCTCTGATAATGAAATCATTCTTGGAACTCCATGGTTGAAATAAGAGAACTCCATGATCAATTGGGTAAACCATTCTCTGACCATCAAGAAAGGATGCCACAACTTCAAACTGTAAGGCAAAAAGGACCCACTCAACTCTAGTGACTTTGGACCAAAGATCACTCACATCAACAAGCTACAACTCAAGAAATTGGCCAAGAAATGCCCGCTCTTTGCTATCTCCATCCGTCCATCCAAAGGAGGACCCGAGAACTCTGAAGAAGACTTTTCCAAAGTTGACAGCCATGTCAGACCATTACTCCAGAAATTCCAAGACATATTCCCGAAGAAACTCCCAAAAGACCTACCTCCCAAATGAGCAGTGGACCATGCCATCAAGACTATTCCAGATGCCAAGCCAGCCTTCAAGTCAATCTACCACATGTCTCTGAGAAAAATCGATGTACTCAAAAAAGAAATTGACAAACTCCTGGAACAAGGATTCATCAGACCTAGTGTATCACCTTATGGTGCATCAGTCCTCTTTATGGTCAAGAAAGGAGGAGACCTGCGAATGTGTATTGATTACCATGACCTCAACGAATAAACTATCAAGAACTGTTGCCTACTACCCAGAATCGATGAGATATTCGATAGACTTACCAACCCACAATTCATGAGCTCTTTTGACCTGCAAAATGGTTACTGGCAAATTGCCATGAAAGAAGAAGACATCTACAAGACAGCCTTCCGAACTCGCTATGGATATTTCGAATTCCTGGTTATGCCCTTTGGCTTAACTAATGCTCCTGCAATCTTCCAGACACTGATGAATACCATTCTGCACCCATACTTGGACAAATTTGTTGTTGTCTATATTGACGATATTCTAGTCTTCAGCAAAACCCTGGAGGAACATCTCGAACACCTTGAGCTAGTACTACTGAAACTCTGAGAGAACAGACTCTTCGCAAAACTCAGCAAGTGCGAATTTCTCCTGAAAGAAATCCAATTCCTTGGACACATTGTTACGCCAAATAGAATCAAAGTGGACTCTAGCAAAATCTCCACAATCAAAGATTGGCCCAGACCCAAGAAGCTGAAAGATCTCCAGTCATTCCTAGGATTAGCAAACTATTACAGATGATTTGTTGCTAACTTCGCCAAAATCGCCACTGCCCTTACCCAAATGACCAAGTATAGCAAGAAAGAAGAACAGCCCTGGACCATGAAACAAGAGAAAGACTTCAACAATCTTGCAAATTGGGGACCCGAACAAGATACTGCCTTTCAAGCACTGAAGGATGCTTTGATAACCACTCCAGTACTTCAAGTGGCAAATCCTGCTCTACCATATGAAGTTACCACCGATGCCTCTGACCTAGCTCTTGGAGCAGTACTCATGCAAGAAGGACGCCCTGTGGCCTATCACTCTTGCAAGTTCAATGATGCCGAAATCAACTATGCAACTCATGAGAAGGAAATGTTAGCCATCGTAGACACTCTGATCAAATGGCGACTATATCTAGAAGGAGCACACTTCACTGTATTGACTGACCACAAGTCATTAGTCAACATCAAGACCCAGGCTACTCTTTCTCAAAAGTAAGCCAGATAGATGAAAGTTCTCACCAACTTTGACTATGAAATCCAGTACTGCCCTGGCAAGGAAAACATTGTTGCTGATGCAATCTCCAGACCACCTATTGAAGAAGTTATCCAAACTCTCACTCTGGTTACAAACTCCATCATAGAACAAATTATCACAGCCTGCGCTGATGATAAAGAAGCTCAAGCACTCCAAGAAATCTTGAACAGTGATGATGCTAACAAGTATACCTGGTACAATCAATACTAACTCAAGGACAATACTATCTACTATAAGGACAGATTGTATGTTCCAAACAACCAAGACCTCCGAAGGACTATCCTATTCGAATGTCATGATGCCCCTACAGCTGGACATTTAGGATTTGATAAATACTACGAAGTTATCTCCCAAAACTTCTATTGGTCCCAGATGGCAGATCAGCTAAAGACCTACATCACTTCCTATGATGCCTGCCAACACAACAAGTCCTCAACACTAGCAAAACCTGGTTTACTCCACCCTATCCCAGTATCATCTGCTAATTAGGAACAAGTCTCTATGGACTTCATTGTACAACTACCCCAAACCAAGAACGGGAAAGATGCAATTGTTGTTTTTGTGAACTATCTCAGTAAACAAGCTCACTTTATACCAATCACTACCACTGCAATAGCACCAGACATAGCCACACTCTTGTTTGATAATATCTTCCACTATTATGGTCTTCCTAAGATCATTGTTAGTGACTGAGACCCGAAATTCACTAGCCATTTTTGGAAAGCCCTCCATGTGCACCTTGGAACAAAACTTGTACTATCTACAGCCTTTCATCCTGAAACTGATGACCAAACTGAAAGAATGAACCAAACTCTGGAACAAATGCTAAGAAACTATGTTTCTTACAGACAAGATGATTGGCATGAATACCTTACTGCAGTCGAGTTTGCCTATAACAACAGCAAGCAAGCCTCTCTTGGAATGACCCCATTCTTCGCCAACACTGGACAAAACCCAAACACTCCTCTGACACTCATCCGAACTACTGAAGAACTCTCTACAGTCGAAGCTGTTGAAGAATTCTTACTCCGAATGTGTAATCTAAGCCAGATTGCAATTGAGAATTTATCACAAGCTCAAGAATAACAGTCACAGTATGTTAACCAACATCATCAAGAAGAAACCTTCGATATTGGAGAAAAGGTCCTATTAGACATCCGAGGATACCAAGTTGACAACCTCAAGTACAGACCATCTACAAAGCTGAACAGCAAGTTCATTGGACCATTTGAAGTCATTTCACAAGTCTCTCTGACCTCCTACAAATTGGCGCTACCAGACACTATTAAGATTCACCCAGTCTTCAATGTCCAATATCTCAAACGATACAATGACAATGATGATAAACTATTCCCGAACCAAACTACAAAACCACCTGCACCTGTCATTATTAATGACCAAGAAGAATACGAAGTTGAACAAATCCTCAACAAACATGGCTGCAAGAATCACCCTGAGTATCTCATTAAATGAAAAGGTTATCTGATCCATGATGCAATATGGGAACCCAAGACCAATCTCCAGAATGCTACTGACTTAGTTCAGGAATATGATTCCTTGAACAACTAAAATCCGAATACTTCAACACCTATTAGTACATACTACATTATACCTCCTGAACATTATAATTATCACGAACCTAATCAAGAACTCAGCAAGACAGAACAAAAGAATACCGACCCTCTGGAAAAATAGTAAAACTGAAAGCAAGCCTATTCTCCCTGTACCACTGGTGGGAAACAAGGCATAGACATTTAAGAAGATTCCTTAGAGGAAATTCTCCAGCAGTGAATGATGTCAGAATCACTTCTGGCACATGGCATTGAACATACGACCCTTTAACGTATGAATCCAATGTGTTAGGCAACTGTACTACAAGCATGCTACTTTCTGAAAAAATGGACTTTACTGGACTTTTGATCTCCCAAACAGTATAACAACACTAGAACAAAATTAGAAGGCCCCGATGAGGATGTCGAAAGCTAAGAAGGGGAGAGTTGTAAGTGCACAACCTCCAAGCCACAGAATAAATCACATGTCACCCTCTTAACAAGCCACTGAAATTGCATACGACCTCTGAACAAATCTGGAAATCACCTGTATGATCACGAAGCTGAGTCAAAAAGAAGTCACAGCACATAAAGCTGAGTCAATATGAAGTCACAGAACATAAGATTCACACAAACAGAATCTTACCAATCAAGAACAGATATATATATACTGAGCCCTGAGATGCGTCGAAACAGAGAACCAAAACAAATAACAACCATAACTTCCAAACACACAAACATGACCACTGAGATCTACAACTGCATCCACACTGACATTTGGAATGCCATTGTCAACCGAGCTACACCCCCTCTGCCCCTCATGAATATCTATAGCCTCGCACCCCTCTACTTTGTGGAAGCCCAATGAAATGTCCTGAACATGCTTAACGAGGCCCACTGGATCAGACAAATCTCAAGCTACTATCAGATCGGCCACCTCCTGGAAGACATGGTCGAACACTACCATGATACAGATATTACCCAAATGTCTCAACATCAGAAGCTCATCGCCTGCAAATACTGAGAACTCTTCTACAAGTATAGCACCTTTATTCCCCGCCTCCAAGTTACTACCAGTGAAATGGTTGCTACTCTATCCTATGGCCAAATCGATGATATGATATAAGAACTCAACCACAAGTATCTTGAGTATATTCAGACTACCGACAGAACCTTCCCGCACCCCAACAACCACATCCTGCAAATGCCCCAAGTTGGATATGCCATGAAGGATGTCTATAATATAATCAACTTCAATGAAGATGAAGCAGAAGACAATGATCCCTCTGATGCTGATATGACCTCAAGCCAAGGATCTCTACCAACCCTGATCATACCGACAACCTTGCCAATGAACTTACAACAGTTCATAACCATATATGAGACTTATTGGGATAATGATCACTGGCACGAATATTAACCTACATTTACCCCCGATTACTTCAACTACAATAAAGAGACCAGAGAACACAACCTGTACCTTCAGACAACCCTTAAGATCGAACCAACAACTCCACCACCTGAGTATGAGTGACATGAACCACAGCCGCCAGCTTACTACAACCCCATGACTTATAGTGCTGTAACCTATAGAAGGTATGCAGACAGCGAATCCGATGAAAGCGAAAACAATACACCCCTCCTTCATCCACCAACACCTTACTCAGCATATGAGACAGATGATGCTATCCTGTAGGATGGAGATGAAGTTCTAATGTATTATTACCTTAGCTAACAAGGAGAAGTAATCTGCGAACTACTCTTCCTAGATGACTACTTTTTCAGAGATGATACAATTGATGGTGATATCATTGAAGACTACCCAGACAGCATGTAAACCTATAAATAGATTAGCAGTCATAGTATAGTTAGATTAGCCTTGTATGACGTGACTATGAACTGACTCAGCAGTCAGATGATCTCTTGACATGTCAGATCACACTTATACTACATGACTGCATTCCGACTCAGCAAAGTACTTAGTGCTACATCCATATCTAGCATAGTCCAGATAGCCCCTCACTAGTATAAATATCCCCTCCCCCAGACCTCAGAATCTCAGACTCGAACAGACCTGAACAATCTGAACACAACTCCTGAACACTTTCCCACAATATCCCTTTACACAACTACTCTTAGTATAGCAATATCATGAATAGCAAATAAACCTATTTAATAACCCACAAACCACTCTTAAGTAAATCTGCTCCCCGTTAGGTCCTACTCCTAACCCCATCACGAAATTTCCTAATTGGGTATTGTCTGCAGCGATATGCCAATCCAACTAAGCTGGTCTTAGTTTCTTGAACTTCCTGAAATATGGAAAATCCTGAACATCCAGAACTAGTCCAAAAAAGGACTTTGGTTGAGACGTCAACCTGATCTTGAAATCAATAAGCATAGAGGACGTACTCCATACAAAATTGATCTTGACCATAAGAAAACAGTCTTCCAGAATATCCAGAACTTTCAGAAAACCCTTCCAGAACTATATAACGGTTACCCTAAAAAGCAACCCTCTTACACATCCTCTCTCTGCTTGCAGACTGGCTCGTAATACCTCATCAGGCTCATCGGCCACATCCTTGGTCTTACCATGATGCTCATTCACTACTGAGTCATCTCATGCATGTTGTCCAAGTCCTTCCAGATGGGAAAGTATTCTGTGATTCCATCATTTATTTCATCTCCACATGGAAACTACCCTATGCTGGGTGGCGTCATCTATTTTCTCATCTGGCCACTGATCTTCAATAGTGGCAGGACATCTTATGCTCATGGACAGGTCGTCGCCTGCTTTTCTACTCTGATTGGCAGGATTGTGGTCTATCCACAGATGCATTCAGAATAATTGGCACCAGTGGTCTTCTGGGCCAATGCTGGTAGAGCATTTGGTGGGCCTCTTTATTCAGCAACCAGAAGAGATATGACATTTTCTGGAAGGAAATGTTCACCATCTGGATTTCGCTTGTATTGTGGGGTTCCTCCTTTCATCATCAGCATATCATCTTATGGTGTGATAGCCAACCCTGTGTTGAATCACTAACCAGTGGTCAGGCATGGCACCACCCTCTTGTCAACAATCTTTTACGATGCATTACTCTCTTATATCTCAACAGAGGGTTTGATATCCAAGCTCAGTATATTCCTTTCTCATCTAACCCTGCCAACTCCCTATCTTGTCTTATCCATCTCCCCTCCCATCTCCAGGAACTGCTTTCTACAACCATAATATCCCCCTTTGGCTTTGCCATCGACTCGAGTCCTGTCTCTACCAACACTCTTACACCCGCACTGGTACTCTTCAACCTAGCACCAACTCCTTCTACCACTTCCTAGGCTGCTATGGCATCAATGATACCACTGCCTTTCCTCTTCACGATGACCTCCTCAGCTACTGGGCCCTATAGCTGGCCAACGATCAAAAGCCATATACCACTATCAAGAACTATTTCTATGACATTACTGCTCATCAACTGGCCCACTGGCGAGGCCCCCCTCTCCACCGCGCATCCTTACCCCTGTTTGACATGGTATTGAAATCCATTCAGCACTACCCACTCCCCTCACACTCACTGGAACATCTTCCTATTACTCGCCAACACTTGCAGCTTATTCATGCTGCTCTCCCCCTTACTACACCTCATGGCACCACCATATGGGTGGCCACATGTACAGCCTTTTATGGCCTCATGCGAATTGGCGAGCTGATATCTCCTGACTATCTACCATTCGACTCACACTGGCAGGCATGCAGGCACCACCTTCGATGGTACTGGGACCCTACACTTTCCCAGCCCTTTTGGTCTCTACACCTCCCTCACACCAAAACTGGTACCTCAGGCAATGTATTTCTGGAGTTTTCAGGTGCCTTTGATTGCCCCTGTTCTGCAATTGACAATATGATCTGCCTCTGCCCTGCCTGTCCTGAGGACTCCATCTTCTCCTTCAGTCCCACTCAACCTCTCTCTCGCTCAACATTCATTGAGGCCATTCGGGCCCCTTTAAGAGACACTCCACTAGCCACTGGAATTCATGGTCATTCCTTCTGCATTGGCAGTGCTACTCTTCTTGCATTGGCAGGATATCCAGATCACATCATTCAACTGGCTGGTTGGTGGAAGTCTATGGCCTTTCTGCATTACATCCAGCAACTCGACCAGATTCTATCTTAGATAACAGTCACCTTGGCTGCACTTCCTCTACTTGACTACCAGCAGGCCATGGGTTTGGCGGATGGTGGCCAAAAGGTGCCCACAAGCAGTCAACAGCACTAGCATTACATTTAGGAGCCTTGCCCACTTCCCAGACCCATGGTTCTTTGGCCTCTTCGCATATGAATGCAATTGGCGGGTCTTCGGAAGCATATGCTTCCTTTGAGCCAAACCCATGTCCCACATTAGATTCATTTTATATAGAACACTATTCATTTCACATTAGCCTCCTCATATGCGGGACACTTTGATATAGTTGTGAACGTAGTTCAAAATGCAACAAAGTGGCCATTGTGCTTAACACTTGTGCATCTAACATTCATCGTGCAATGCAACTACCATCTTAGATTAGTTAGTTTCAATTACTTCCTACACCCTACCATACACTTAAACATTCATGCAATGTAATCATGCAATCCACCATCTTAGCTTAGTTAGTTTTAATTGCTTTCTGCACCCTACCTTAGCTAGCCCAAGCTCCAACTGCATGCCCAAGAGTTAGGCAGCAGCCACACATTTCCCTCAACATACTCTAGCAATCATTATTAGTAATTCATATCAATCGATTTCATGCACTCCTCCCACCCATCCCCCTTTGGAACAATAAATGTACACTTGGTCTCTTCACATATGAATGCAATTGGTGGGTCTTCAGAAGCATATACTTCCTTTGAGCCAAACCCATGTCCCACATTAGATTCATTTTATATAGAATACTATTCATCTCATGTTAGCCTCCTCATATGCAGGATACTTTGTAATAATATAAAAAATAATAATAAAAAAGATGATATTGATAGACAGATTGTAAGATTGGTATATTTTATACTCAATCCTACTAAGTCAGTAAAAATGTATATGTATATACTATACAGAAAAACATACTACAATCTGAACATTATTAATTCATATATCTACTTTTACAAATACTATATAAATCCTATTGATTTATAAATTCAATTATTATTATAGTAAGTTTTCATTATACATATATATATATATGTGTATATAGAATAGATCAATAGTAGCAATAAGCTAGATAATAGTAAGGAGATTTCAGTAGCTGTATTGTACTTATTAGTACTCTAAATGAGTTAATTCAATCTAAATTAAATTCAAATTAATTCAGATTAAATTTCATCTGAATTAACTTAGATGAAAAATAAGCTGATCTAGATCAATTTGAATCAAATATTGTTTTAATTTCCAAAATTAGACAATTAAATGTTTATATCAATAACTTGATATATATATAATTATCCAATTTTGATAATTATAGTATCATTTTAAAGCCCTAAATAAGGCCTTTCTAATAATATTAAGAATATTGAAATTGGATTATATATTGCTGAGCTATCAAGAAAAATGTCTGACTTGCTGATTTTGAAAATTATTCAACTTACTAATTTTGAAAATTTTTTCAAAAGAATATTTTTCTTAATAGCTCAATAATATATAATCTGATTTTAATGTTCTTAGTATCATTAGAAAAGCCTTATTAAGAACTTTCAAATAATACTATAATTATTAAAATTGGATAATTATATATTAAGTTATTGATATAAATATTTAATTATCTAATTTTGAAAATCAAAATAATGTTTAATTCAAATTAATCTGGATCAGCTTATTTTCTATCTAAATTAATTTTTTTTTCAAAATATATTGATCTAAGCCACTGGCTAAATATAGTATAATATAGATTTTTACTATGATATTATGATAATTTTCTATTTTCCAACTCATATTACTCACCTATACTTTCTGAAGCCAGTTAGATAAAATAAAAAGCTCCACCTTACTACTCATTCTAATGTACTTTTTGGAGTAAAATTTTTATAGTCTTTTGGAGGTAGCTCTATAATATAATATTTATTTCTAATATCTTATTACTTATTTCTATACTAGTAAGGTAAATTCTTCTCTTTAGATCTTTTTAGAAAGAGACTCTGTTTCTCTGATACTTATTTCTAACTTATCTCAGAGAGGCTCTATTTCTGATACTCATTTTCAACTTATCTCAGAGGGCCCTGTTTCTAGTACTCATTTTCAACTTATCTTAGAGAGGCTCTATTTCTGATACTCATTTCTAACTTATCTCAGAGAGGCTCTGTTTTCAGTACTCATTTCTAACTTATCTCACTCTCTCTTATGCTTTCTAGAGCCAACTATCTTTTTAGAGAAAGACTTTACATTTTCAATATCTTACTACTCATTTTAATATACTTTTTGAAGTTAGTAAAATTTTTGCAGTCTTTTAGAGAATAGCTCTATATATGATATATATTGTAATATAGCAGATGCTTAACCTTGGAAGTATGTTAGATTTCTGTATCTTGAAAACTTAATCTTCTTTAACTCTGCAGAGTTCTTGGGATGCAGGAGTGGGTGAGTTTGAAGTGTATCTGCCCACAGGCTTACTAGTTCCTTTACTTTCTCTTTACTTTAAACTATTTCAATCTGAGATTTATTTACTCTAAGATACTGGGTTATTTATACAAGTTTGCTAGCTATAAGGTGGCTAAGTAATGAGTCATTTTCTACCAGTATTGAATCTTTTACCATCTGCAAAGATTTCACCATCTTCTAAAATTTTGTCAGTGGTAAAGTTTTTACCAATAGTGAAATATGACTGCTATTTATATGGCTATACTATATCAGGGAGTTCGCTAGAGTGACAATAGTCACAGACCCAAGTGGCTGGCACAAGTGACCAGATATACATGACTTAAGTTGTATCAGCTCATAAGGTATATAAACTTAGAATATAGCTGTAGTCTGTAGCCATAGTGCCAAGGCAGTACAGAAATATTTTTCTCTCTTTCTCAATCATTTCTTTTGTTTACTCAGACTTTGCCTCATACTGTGCTCTTTATAATAAAGACTCTCAGCTGTTTGCCACTAGCTCATAAGGCATATGAATTTAAGAACCATTCAATAGCTATAGCTACAGCTAGCTGCAGTGCTAAGGCGACACAGAAATATTTTTCTCTCTTTCTTAATTGTTTCTTTTGTTTACTTAGACTTTGCCTCATACTGCACTCTTTATAATAAGGACTCTCAGCTATTTGCTATAGTGCCAAGATGGCACAGAAATATCTAATCTCTTTTCTCAATTATTTCTTTTATTTTCTTACTTACTCAGACTGTGCTCTATATTGTATATAAGGATTCTTAGTTGTTTATAATAAACTGCAAACTTGAAATATTTTTCACTTCATTCAATAGTTTAATATAACTATCTCTATCTTTTTAACATTTCAAACTCCTTTGAAATTTCACAAGAAGAATTTGACAAACTTTGGTCACTCATTACCAATGTTTGGAGTTATTATTCAGATGATTTTCCAGCAAAGAGAGATGAATGGACAGCATATATGTGTCGTCTCTCAAAATATCATCAGTCCAGCATATATCAAGAGGGTATCAAATCTGAGAAGTGTAGAAAAACAAATATTCATGACCCTAATCTCTGCTCTGCCAAAATTCAAATCACTAGAATCTCTTCTACACAGACTATGCATATTGAACCATTTGGCCCAGGACCTGCTATTCATACTCATCCAATTGATGAGATTGATATGCTCAAGAAGTCTCAGACATTACTTGATCTTATAACTAAGAAGGCTGCAAAGAGCTATTGGCTACCAGATATTGCTACATCAGTAAGAGAAAGTGCTATAGCAAAACTGAGTAAAGGAAGTGGAGCACAATATTTTCGAATAAAGGATGTTGCAAACATTCAACAAGTTGTGCAGAGATCAGTCAATATACATCTCATTAGAAGTAAAGATTTGAAGACAAATATTACAGAGACTCTTAAATTTTTACTAGAAAATAGATATTATGTTCAAGAAATATCTTCATCCTCTATCTTATCTTCTACCTCATCTTTTATCTCATCTTCTACCTCATCTTCTACCTCATCTTCTACCTCATCTTCTACCTCATCTTCTACATTTATTCTGCCTAAACAAGGATTTGTTTTTGCTATCTCAGAGCAATCTCAAAAACTTTCAAAACATGGCTGGCTGATACTTATCGACTCAATACACAAGACAAACAAGTGGGACTAGTGGTTGTTTATCTTATATATTCATAATGATATTGAATGCTGGTGTGTAGGTGGACACTTCTTTGTAGAGAAGATAGTGCTATTATAACTTAGGCACTCAAGATAGTTTGAAGGTTTTCACCCAACTGGAGTCCTTAATATATTCTTTCTGATTAGAGTACCATTGAAGCTAATGCTATCAATAAGGTCTTTCAAGGTCTAGAAGCTGGTGAGATGGAATGTGCTATTATTTTATATACAGTTTATATTATGTGAACATGGATGTCAAAGATATATGGTGATGCTGTCCACAACAAGATGATTCTGGCTATGTATCAATAAACTAAAGTCAACTGTAAGGAGAATATACAGCAAGCAATTGAGCTTGCTCTCACTTTAGCCATCAAAAATTACATTATGAAGAACTATGCCAATAATACAGAGAAGTAGGTACTATGGGCCCACCAATACTCACTACTTCTGCTTCAAGTAACAACTACCAATGCTGTAGAATCATTTCACAGTGAGCTCAAGACTACTACATCATCCTCTCATGGTTTAATTGGTATGTTTCTTTTATTATTAATTGATTTTATAATTTTAATTTTAATATTAATAATTATTTAATTAATTTTTATAATTTAATAATAATATTTTAAACTACAGGTACATATATAAAGACTGTCAAGCTTGATACCAAGAAGAGCCAGGATGCTCGATGAGCAGAATTGCAATTTCGTACCCATAAACTCTCTGTTGCTGCTATTAATAATGCTGTCCTCACTGAAATCCACAAGTTCTCCTATTCTCTCTAGCAATTTCTTACTGATGAGGTCCTTTTTATACTGAAATGAATTGAGAAAGAGAAAGCCCCACCAGGATTGATTAATGCTGAGTGTCATTGTTGATTTTTCATACATTACTTGGTACCATGTCAACACATTTTTCATAAGCATTTTCACAGGACAACAAAGTTACTCATAGAGTATACCTGGTAAGGTTTTCAAGATATGTTTACTGAGACTGGATATTTAGTGTATAAGCATTATGAAATAGTTGAAGTTCATGAGTTTGAGACCAAGGAGCAGAGAGAGGCTGAGAATTTACAGTTGGAAATGAATGAGATAATGGAGAGATTTTGTAATTCATTTTGGCAGATTTTAGATAATAGTGATAATTCAAAGACAGTTAAATTTCTTCAACATGTGTAAGCATCAATTGAGCCAATTCTTGAGGCCTATTGTCCTTGAGTTTTTGTATTTATTATTATTATTATTATTATTATTATTATTATTATTATTATTATTATTATTCTTTTCATTTATTACATGTTACTGATTTCTCCAAATTGAGTTATTGTAGAAGTATATATGGCCACTTAGACTGACCACTTGGGTCTGTAACTATTGCCACTCTAGCAAACCCCTATATCAGGAATTGAGTTTAGGTACTGTGATCAAATATCTAATTCCCCTAATTTATATTACTAATTCAAATTGACCATCACAACTTCCTCTTGAATAGGTGATTCATCTCTAAAGTATCCTATTTAAACTTCCAGGCTTCTATGATTTATATCTCCTTGTATTGTGTGATTTATGCCATGACATTCTTTTAATGCTATCTCTTGATGCATCTAAAGTCAGTTGGGGTTATTTCTCAAAAATGGGCTAGAGCTGACTTATCATCTTTAAATAACTTGTGCACTCACTTAGCAATTATAATCTGAGTATAGGAGAGTTGACATTCCTTGATCCAGTCTTCTTTTCTCATCTTTGGCTTTGAATTCAGTAGTTGTCCTAACTTGAAGTATTTCTGAAACTCAGTTTGATTCTAATAGGTCTTAAAGTATGAAATCTGTGATAGGTGGGTCTTGTAAGAGGATTGCTTTTTAGGGTAACCATTACATAGTTCTGGAAGGGTTTTCTAGAAGTTCTGGATATTCTGGAAGACTGTTTTCTTATGGTCAAGATTAATTTCATATAGAGTACATCCTCTATGCTTATTGATTTCTAGTTTGGGTTGACATCTCAACCAAAGTCCTTTTTCGGACTAGTTCTGGGTATTCAGGATTTTCCATATTTCAGGAAGTTTAAGAAACTAAGACCAGCTTAGTTGAATTGGTGTATTGCTGCAGACAATACCCAATTAGGAAATTTCATAATAGGGTTAGGAGTGGGACCTAATGGGGAGTGAATTTACTTAAGAGTGGTTTGTGGATTATTAAATAGGTTTATTTGCTATTCATGATATTACTATACTAGGAGTAGTTGTGTGAAGGGATATTGTGGGGAAGTATTCAGGAATGTTCTTGTGTGTTTGAGTCTGTTCAAGTCTGAGATTCTGAGGTCTGGGAGAGGGAGTATTTATACTAGTGAGGGGCTATCTGGACTATGCTAGATATGGATGTAGTACTAAGTGCTTTGCTGAGTCGGAATGTAGTCACGTAGTACAAGTGTGATCTGATATATCAAGAGATCATCTGACTGCTGAGTCAGTTTATAGTCATGTCATATAAGACTAATCTAACTATACTATGACTGCTAAGCTATTTATAGGTTTAGGCACTGTCTGGATAGTCTTCGATGACATCACCATTGATGACATCATCTCTGAAGAAGTAGTCATCTAGAAAGAGTGGTTCGTGGATTACTTCTCCTTGTTGGCTAAAGTAATAATACATTGGAACTTCATTTCCATCCCACAAGATAGCATCGTCTGTCTCATATGCTGGATAAGGTGTTGCTGGGCAAAGAAGTGGTATATCATTTTCACTTTCATTGGATTCACTGTCTGCATACCTTCTATAGGTTACAGCACTATGAGTTACAGGGTTGTAATAAGCTGGCGGCTGTGATTCATGTCGCTCATACTCAGGTGGTGGAGTTGTTGGTTTGACTTCAAGAGTTGTCTGAAGGTACAGGTTATGTTCTCCAGTCTCTTCATTGTAGTTGAAGTAATCAGGGGTGAATGTAGGTTGGTATTCATACCAGTGGTCATTGTTCCAATAAGTCTCGTAGGTAGTTATGAACTGTTGTAAGTTCATCAGTAAGGTTGGCAGTATGATCAGAGTTGGTAGAGATCCTTGGCTTGAGATCATATTGGCATCAGAGGGATCATTGTCTTCTACTTCATCTTTGTTAAAGTGGATTATATCATAGACATCTTTCATGGTATACCCAACTTGGGGCATTTGTAGGATGTGGTCGTCGGGGTGTGAAAAGGTTCTGTCAGTAGTCTGAATGTATTTGAGATACTTGTGGTTGAGTTCTTGTATCATGTCATCGATTTGACCATAGGACAGAGTAGCAACCATTTCACTGATAGTAACTCAGAGATAGGGAATAAAGGTACTATACTCATAGAAGAGTTCTCAGTATTTGCGGGTGATGAGCTTCTGGTGTTGAGACATCTGGGTAATGTCTGTATCATGGTGGTGTTTGACCATGTCTTCCAGGAGGCAGCCAATCTGGTAGTAGCTTGAGATTTGTTCAATCCAGTGGGCCTCATTAAGCATGTTCAGGGCATTCTATCGGGCTTCTATAAAGTAGAGGAGTGCTAGGCTATGGATATTCATGAGGGGCAGAGGGGGTGTGGCTCGGTTGACAATGGCATTCCAAATGTCAGCGTGGATGCAGTTGTAGATCTCGGTGGTCATGTTTGTGTATTTGGAAGTTGTGGTTTTGTTTTGGTTCTACTTTGATGCATCTCCAGGCTCGGTATATATGTATTTGTTCTTGATTGGTAATATTCCGTTTATGTGAATCTTGTGTTCCGTGACTTTGTATTGACTCAGCTTTGTGTGCTGTGACTTCTGTTTAACTCAGCTTCATGATCATGCAGGTGATTTCTAGATTTATTCAGAGGTCGCATGTGAGTTCAGTGGCTTGTTAAGAGGGTGACGTGCGATTTCTGTGGCTTGGAGGTTGTACACTTACAGGTCTGGACTATACTCTGGATGCTGTTGAAGAATTCCTCCATTGTGGGTGGCTCGATAGAACACCACTGTCTTTAGCTCATTGGGCAGCATTTGTGATTCTGAGAGCAACTGCATTACTTCGTTGACTATTCATAGTACTTCTTGAGTCAGTTTTGGTAAATGGTAGTGGGAATAATTGTGTCTGAGAGTTTTATAGCCAAAAGGTGGTCTCTTTTATATCTTGCACAAGATAAGGTCCTTCCCACTTAGGCTTCAGTTTTCATAACCATGAAGCTTCTACTATATTCCAATATACCAGGACTTTGTCTCCTATCTTGATAATCTCCAGGAGTTTGTGAATCTTTTCTGCATTATTCCACTATAGTGTCTGTGGCTTGTTTATGTAATCCTCAGCCTTTTTCCTGATTTGATGTAGTTTCCATATCTCTATATCCATGTGTTTCCATATAGCATCTCTATTGGACAATAGAGTTCCTTGAGAACTTTCTTCTCTGAACAGTATTTCTCAAGAAATAAAATAGGTACTTTGTGATTAAATATCTCAGAGAGCAGATAATGCTATTGGCAGATAGTGATCCCAATTTTCGTAGTTATTGCAGATCTTGGTAATAATATTCTTGAGAGTCTTGTTAGTTCTTTCTGCTTGTCCATTTTCTTGGAGATGATATGCTGTGGTCTAAATGTACCAGATCTTATACTTCTTATAGAGAACCTCAAAGAACTAGTTCATGAATTCTGTTCCTCTGTCTGTCATTACTTGTGTTGGGGTCTTAAATTGGCATATGATTTCTTTGTGAAAGAAATCAGTAATTGACTGTATATTAGCTTCCTTAAGGGGTCCTGCCTCTATCCATTTCATAAAAAGGTCTATGATGACAATGATATATCAGTTGCCAGTCAAGATAAGGAGTAGTGGGCCAATTATATCTATTGCTATGTGTGCTAATCCTGGGGTCTGATTTTGTTGGTCTTGTTTCTGTTTCTGGCATTTATCCAAGTCTTAACAAATTGTCTGATACATATCTTCCTCCATTTCTGGCTACCATATTATTCTTTTTTGCTTTATCATATATATTAGTTCCTCCTAGATGGCCAAGTTCATATATTAATTTCATTGCTTGCTCCTTCTTGTATTCTGATATGACTAGTAGTTTTTCTTTCTTCAGCATTTCTCTATCAGTTTCAAATTATTTCCATATTCTGTTGATAATTATTTGTATTCATTCTTCCAGATGTTGGGGCATCTTTCACTGTCCCAGATATGTGATGATTCTGTAGTATAGCTTCTTATTCATTATTGGTTTATTGGGTGAGGGTCCTTCAGGGTATCCATGAGAGGGCATCTGCATTGGCATAGGTGGTGTACAATAGTTATGTTATAGGCTTGCAACTTAATAATCCATCTGGTATAGATTCCTTTGAGTTGTTCAGTAGTCAGTAACCATGTAAGGGCTGAGTAGTCTGTCTGGATAGTGAAGTGTCTTCCAGTTAGGTAGTAGTGGAACTTTTCTACAGCCCAGATGACTGTAAGATATTCTAACTTGTACAATTCATACTCTTTTTCAGCTCCTCAGGTTTCTCAACTAAGGTATACAATAACATACTCTACGTTATCTTTCTTTTGAGCCAGAATGGCTCCTAGTTCTTGTGCACTTGCATCTGTCTATAGGATGAATTCTTGACTCCAATCAGATCTTCTAAGGATAGGTGCTTAGGTCAATCTGACCTTGAGCTTATCAAATGCTTGTTGCTACCTGCCAGTCCATTGGAACTTAGTATCCTTCTTGTTGAGTTCATATATTAGACCTGCAATATTAGAGAATTCTCTAATAAATCTTCAGTAGTAAGAGGTAAGTCCTATGAAGGCTTGAGCTTCAGTAAAGTAGTGGGTCTTGGGTATGCTGCTACTGCTTATATCTTGAGGGGGTCTGTATGTGTTCCATTTTGATTGATGATATGACTAAGGTAGGAGATCTCAATTTCTGCAAACTTGTATTTCTTGGGCTTAATATAAAGACCATGCTTCCTCAACTTCTCTATCATCTGCTAGATATGCCACAGATATTCTTTGGCTGTCCTGCTGTAGATCATATCATCTATATAAACCATCATCTATCTTCTTATATCATAGCAGAAGATTTTGTTCATCATTCACTGGAAGCTTGCTGGTGTATTACATATTCTAAATAGCATTTACAGGTAGACATAGGTTCTATCTGGGGTGATGAAAGCTGATTTTTCACTTGCTGCTTCTGTGAGACTAATTTGATAGAATCCTGAGTATAAGTCCAAGATACTGTAATACTGTACTTCATCTCCTAGAGTTACAAGGATATTGCTAATAAGGAGCAATAGTTGGCAATCTTTCTTAGTGATCAGATTGAGTTTCCTATAATTAGTGCAGAGCCTTGGAGTGAATTCTTCTGACTTGCTTCCTTTCTTCAGAGCCAGTACAACTGGTGAGACCTAAGGGCTGCTGGCTTTTTTAATGATATTGGCTTCCTCCATCTGCTTGATTTCTTCCCTAAGCCATTTATGGTAGACTAGTGAAATGGGTCTTGCCTTCTGATAAATTGGTTCTGTGTCTCCTATATCTATATCATAGTAGTAGTGTGGAGTCTTTTCTTTGATATCCTTAAAGTCTATAGCAAGGATATCCTCAAATTTGTAGAGTATCTTCTTAAGTTCCTTTTTATTTGGAAACTTATTTCTGATGGTATAGCTATACTTGTCTATAGTTTTCTCCTTCTTGTGGTCCAGTTCAGTGATCTTAGTGCTGGCAAATACTCTTCTTCCAGTGGATCCAAATCCTTTCCTTTCTCTTCTCATTTTCTCCAGCTTCTTAACTTCTATGATCTTTGGTTGTAGAATCAGAAAGATCAACATTTGTGCCAATCAGTCCTTCTTCTTGATTGGGAATGGAATTGTAGGATTGTGATTCCTGATAATGAGTAGGATTTCTCTAGTATAGTTTGAGTTGATGACTCCTCCTTCGATGGTAATTTCACTTTTAGCCAGACTGCTTCTTGTCTTGAGGATTCTGACATGGTCTTTTGGTATAGTCATTTCCAAACCAGTTGCAAGCAAGGTAGTTGTCTGGGGCTCTATTACAGTTTCTTCTATAGTAGTGGTGTCTATTCCAGCTGCATTTTCTGACTTGTATTCTGGTAGAACTACATCAGGGTGAATCTTCTGGATCTTGACCTTGATTTCTTCTTCATCATCACTATCCTCCAGAAGGACCAGTAGTTCATCATCTTCTTCCTCCTCTTTATCTTTAATTTGTTCCTCAAGAGCCTTCTGTCTTCTTTCTTGGTAGATGTTCCTGATTCTGCTGATACACTGATAGTAATCATTGATATACTCTATACAGTATATCTTGATCTCATGGGGGCAGACTCTTTGTGGTGTATATCCTTCTGTAATCTTCTTGCACTATTCCTCTTCACTCATCTATCCAAATTTCTTCTTCTTTTTCTGAGTGGTCACTATGTAGGCTTCCTCTTGTTCACTCTCTTGTTTCTTTATTTTAGAGAGTACTCTTTTGTTAATATTGATGGGAATTTGTATCTTCTGTCCTTGATAGATGATTTGCATCTTTTGTGTATTGAGGTCAATTATTGCTCTGGCTTTGTGAAGCCATTGATTGTCAATGAGGATGTCATAGTTGGTTGCATTAGTTATAATTACATCTACTGGGATAGTTGCTCCTTTAAACTTGATGGAAACATCTCGAATTTTTCCCAGAGGTGTGGCTCTTGTGCTATCAGCTGTGATAAATACCAACTTGGTTGCTTCTTCAACTTCCCAACCTAGGTGGTCTGCTACCTTTTTGCTGAGGAGACATCCTTCTGCTCCAGTATCAATGATGGCCTCAAATATTCTGTCTTCAATTTGGCAAATTACATAGGTAGAAGTCTTGCAGTTATCTTCACTTTCTTCTCCAGAGTCTTCTTGAATATTGTTGGCCTCAGTTATCTTCCAACCTTACTTCTTGGTTATTTCCGCCAGTCCAAATCTCATTTGCTGTCTGAAGGTGGGAATTTCTGTGAGCTGACCAAAGGTTGTATTGACCTTTTATTGGCTGAGGTCTTTAAAGATATCATACTTGAAAGTCTTGGTCTTATGGAGCTTCTTCTCCTTTTCTCCTTCACTGACTAGAGTGGTTCCTAGATAATATCCTGAACTACCTGCTTGAGTTCCATATCTTAATCCATTTCTTCAGCTTGGCTTTCTGTAGCTGTCTCTATTTGTTTTTCTACTGAGTTCTTCTTAGGTCTTCCTGGTGGCCTCTTGTAAGGTTTCTTACAGATATCCTTTTTGGTAGTCTATACAAGATAGGCCTCACATTCTTCATCTGATTTTCCAATTTCCTTGAATGTGATGATATTGACCTATTCCTTATTTCTAGTAGCATTGCTCAGCTGAGCCTTGTGCTTGGTTTCACTTACATTCATAAGAGTAGTGGCCTTCCTCTCTATAGCTGTAGCAGGTACCTTTCTTCTTGTCTATAATGGTGGCAAACTTCTGAATTGGGTGGCAGTCTCTCTCTCTGATTTTCTTTACTACATCTCCTAGGTAGGCAGTCATTTCAGCAAACTGTTTGACAAGCTCCTCTATAGGGTCACTGTTTCTCTGCTACTCTATAGCTCTTAGCTAAGATATATTTCGATTGATCATTGTAGTAAGGATCACACTGGTTGCCTTAGATGCTTCAATTCTAACTCCAGTGACTCTTTCTATTATATGATCTTGTGGATGTCTGGCTATCCAATATCACTGAGCATAGGTGACCTTTTGCAGTAGATCCAGAACTACTGGTGATGAGCAAATAGCCATAGCTATTTCTGAGTAGACTCCTTTAATGAAGGTTGCTTCAGCTACTTGATCTCAGATAGCATTAGCATAGTTTGTAAGGATTATCTGATATTAGATTCTGGTGTAGAATGTGTTTGGATCCTCACTCATTCCTTGATATATTATATTGAGCTGATCCTTCAGGGCTTGCTTGATCTTATCTGTATAATAGATGTTTTAGAGCCAGGTCTTTTGTGCTGTCAGTATGGTACTAGCATCATTTCCTGCATAAGTTGTAGCTATAAATACTGCTCTAGCAGGACCTCATAGGCTGAAGAACATGAGGGCTACTTGCTGTACTACTGTCAGAGTTCTTACAGCAGTATACTGCTTGAAGTTGTCAATGAAAGTGATGATTGATTCATCTGAAGTATATCTGTAGAATACTAGTGGTCTTATATCTATTTTGTCTAAATATCTTAGCTCAGTTTGTATGGTAGTTCAAGTGGTGGCAGTTGTTTGTTGTTTAGCTTGAAAGTGAGGGATTCATCTTGAATTATCAGCCAATGGGTACCAAGTTATAACATAGTAGATATTTAACCTTAGAAGTACATTAGATTTCTGTATCTTGAAATCTTGATCTTCTTTGACTCCACAGAGTCCTTGGGATGCAGAAGTGGGTGAGTTCAAAGTGTATCTGCCTGCAGGCTTACTAGTTCCTTTGCTTTCTCTTTGCTTTAAACTATTTTGATCTGAGGTTTATTCACTCTAAGATATTGGGTTATTTATACAAGTTTGCTAGCTATAAGGTGACTAAGTAATGAGTCATTTTCTGCCAGTGTTGAATCTTTTACCATCTGTGAAGATTTCACTATCTCCTAAAATTTTGCCAGTGGTAAAGTTTTCGCCAATGGTGAAATATAACTGCTATTTATATGGCTATACTATATTGGAAATTGGGTTCAGGTATCATGGTCAAATGTCTAATTCTCTTGATTTATGTTACTAATTCAAATTGACTATCACAATATACTAGAAAGATAAAAAATAAATAAATAAATATTTTTATTAGTAAGTATGAGAAAAGGTAAATATATCAGTAGTCATTTTGCTTCTGTATATATATATTATCTACCTATATATATAATAATTAGAGAGTCTGAAATTATAGCTTAGGTCAATCAGTCAAATCTTCAGAAATTATAAAAGAATTAAAAAAGTAGAGTAGTATATCTAGTATTTCTAACAAATTGAATTAAAGGTCCAATTTGATTTAAAATCTAATTCAAACTTAATTCAAATTGAAAAATCCTCAATTTGATTTAATTTTAATTAATTTAATTTATTTAAGAGTACTAAGTATATATATATATATATCATATTTAAAAGATAATAGAACTATAACTATTATATATCAAAATAAGAGTAATATAGTTGTAGGTTTTGTAGTCAAATAATTTTTAGTTTATTTTATATAAGGAGCTTTATATTTTATCACTTCAATAGTATAACTATTATCACTATTATATTTGACTATTATATAGTACTTACTACTTTTATATACTTATAAATATTTGGAATATAGTACTAATCTCTCATAAATATATATTTTCTCATAGTTCTCTAATATTCAGAAAAGACTTGATAAATCTCAGAAATCTTATATATCTCATATTACTCAATTACTGCTAGAATATCTCCAGTAATCTAATTTGGTAAAAGATCATGCTGTGTAAAGAGAAGAACTTTTCCAATATTCTATCTATAATTAGTAAAAGGAGGAGGAGGAGGAAGAAGACCCAGCGGGAGCCAAGGGAGCAAACCCAGAGCCAGTGTCAAAGCGAACGGAAGACATGTGGAAAAGCGTGTATAAGGGAGACGAACAAAGAATGTAACTGAAAGTGCATCAGCCATTTATTACCATGCAAAAGCGCGGTCCTTATATATAAAATACAATGTCCCAAAAGGGAGGACGCGCCACAACTCGGGGTGAACCGAATTAGGAACCACATGACCGCCGGAGATAAGCAGAGATAAAGGGAGAGCCAATCCCAGTTGCAGGATAAAAATCACAAACAAACACAAACAAAACAAATCCAAATCGAGATTAAAAAACATCCTTGCCCCCTCCGGGGTCTCGCGCTCGCTCTGGGGTCTCGGCCTTACTCCACTCCCCTCCGCTGCCTTCGGGCTTGCTGCAGCTCGCTCCGTTTTGGCCTCACCCCTCACTTGTGCTCACCCCTCCGGGGTCTGCAGATGTTTTTTAATCTCAATTTGGATTTGTTTTGTTTGTGTTTGTTTGTGATTTTTATCCTGCAACTGGGATTGGCTCCCCCTTTATCTCCGCTTATCTCCGGCAGTCATGTGGTTCCTAATTCGGTTCGCCCCGAGTTGTGGCGCATCCTCCCTTTTGGGACATCGTATTTTGTATATAAGGACTGCGCTTTTGCATGGTAATAAACGGCTGATGCACTTTCGGTTACGTTCTTTGTTCGTCTCCCTTATACACACTTTTCCACATGTCTTCTGTTCGCTTTAACACTGGCTCTGGGTTTGCTCCCTTGGCTCCCACTGGGCCTTCTTCCTCCTCTGCTGTACTGCCTGCCCTCGGGGCCTCCGTCCTTGTCAACGATGTTATGGATGAGGTTCCTCCTCCTCCCCCCGCCTTCACTCCCACTACTATTTCATTCGAGTCTTACATCTCGTCTGCCGTTCTCTCCCTCCCTTTGGACCTTCGTCCTTCTGGTCATCTGCTCCTCTCTCAGTTCCGGTCAGTTCTTGCCCTCTCTACCAAGGAGGTCCATCTCCGCCGTAACATCGACGTCGTCGCTCCACCCGCCGTTTGCTACTCTGTTCTCCCCGAGGCCTGCCGCCAAGCTCTCTCTGAAGAGGTTCATGCTGCCACTGCTGCCGCCAAGCTTGCCACCGCTGATGCTGCCGCTACTGCTGCTACTGCTGCTTCCACCTCCTTCCACTGTACCTGTGCCGCTTTTGTGGCCTTTGCCTCCTCTCGCCTCTTGGACGCTGCCCCCTTCTGTGGCTTCACCATCCACAAAGTTCCTTCAGTTGCCGCCGACATTGACGCTGTATGTTGCTTTCTCCTCGCTGGCACCTCTTTCATTACTCGTCTTCACGAGCAGGAGACGTCTCATGCTGCCGCCACTGCTCGCACCACTGCCACTGCTCCCCTCCCTGCCTCCCCTGAAGTTTCAGTCTCCGAGGCCATTCGCGCTGAGGCTCACGCTGCTGCTCATGCCAAGGTTCGTTCCTTTGCCGCCGCCGCTGCCAAGGCCCCCTCTAAGACCCCCGCCAAGGCCCCCGCCAAGCCCAACCAGGCTTCATCGGCCTCTTCTCAGTCCCCCTCACCTGCCAAGGCTTCCTCTTCCATTCCCCCTACCCCCAAGTGCAGCCGTCAACTTGGTTCTTGCCCTGTTGGGGCTTGGTCTTGTGCCGTCTGCTCCGGTCACCTCCACCATGCCTACTGGCACCCAGCTAAGTCCGTCTGCCCCCATGGTGGTGTTCCTCACGCTGCTGCCCCTTTGGCTGCTCGCTCTCCTTCCGCCTCCTCCGCCGGTTCCTCTTCCACCTCCTCTTCCTGTACCCCTGAATGCAAGGGTTGCACGAAAGCCTGTGGCCGCAAGGTCTGGCACTCTGATGGAGTGTGCTCCTGTTTGTCGGACTCGCCACCTTCAAAAAAAGTCAGAGGGAAGGGGAAGACCTCCCGCTCTTAAACTTCCCCTCGGCTTGGTTCTCCCCCAGTGTCTCTGTTCCTTCTCGGATTCTGTCGTCGCTTCTGGTGCACCCTGAGTGGTTCCTCATGCTGTCCCCCCTTCGCCTTTCCCAGTTGCTTGTCCCGAATTTTCGGGTTTACTCTTCTTCTGGGGCTCTTTTATCCCCTCCTTTTTCTTCGGCTGACTGCCCCCTTTCTCCCCTTCAAGTCTTTGTCTTATCTCTGGGTCCTCACTTTGTTTTTCCTGTGACTCCCTCTCAATTTTCTTCCACCGATCTGGCTCATCTTTTGCACTTTCGCCATGCTCTTGACCTTGCCATCTTCTTTGAGGATCGTGGTGAGATGCCCTCTTACTTTTTTGTTCCTAGCAATTGGGTCCCCCCTCCCAATGTCTCTTCACACTGCGTATTCCTCGACATGGCTTGCTTGCTATCCGTTCCTGGACGCACTCGCTCCTGCTTGGTTTCGGACCATGCTGTGCGTACTGCACTTAAATCGGTCAAGCAACTGCCTTCGCACTTGCTCACAGTCACTGATAAGAATTAAGGTTTTGCACTTATTCCTAAATCACTCTACCTTGATGGCCTTTCTGCCCTCCTTCGAGCCACGGCTTACGAGCCTAGCACTCTTGGATTGGATGAGGTTCTCACTCTCCTTCAGGTTTCTCTGGCTCTTGCTAGATCACTCTCGGACTCTCCTTTTGTGAACCCCATTTTTAACTTCTTCCAGGACTCTTTGTTCTCTCCAGATGTTCGTCTTCTGGTTTTCTATGCTCTTCCTAAAGTTCACAAGCCTATTTTGGCTTGGCATCCTATTACAGCTGCTTTTTGTTCACCTATCACTGAGATTTCGAAGTGGCTTTCTCACTTCTTTCTCTCCTGGATGGCTCTTCTTCAGCACCGTCTTGGGCCTGAGTACACTATTCTTCGTGATACCCAGGAGCTTGCCCTTCTCTGCTCCACCATTGTGCCTGTTCACCATTTTTCACATTTGGCCTCTGGTGATTTCTCCTCCTTCTACACTGCTATTCGTTTTGACGAGATCGATGATTGTCTTCGCTTCCTGGGTTCTATTGTTTTTCCTCTGGACTCTCTGGTTTCATTGGCTTCCATTGTTGAGCTCACGCTCCTTATCTGCTGCTCCAATTTTTTCGAGTCGGCCCTTGGCTGTTTTCATCAGGTTTCTAGTATTGCCATAGGAACAAATTATGCCCCCACCCTTGCCAACCTTGTTGGCCTGGCTCATGAACTTCGTGCAATACATGATTTTTCTTCACCTCTGTCTATCGCATTCCGAGCTGGGGATATCTTCTTTCACCGATACATTGATGACTTTATTGTCTTCACTGTTGCTGGTATTGATATTCCTAGTATGTTCCAAAGCATCTACTCTCCCCATCACTCCATTACTTGGGTGCATGGCATGGTACGACCAGTATTCCCTTTTTGGATCTTTCTATTTCTCTTTCCCCTTTTTGAACTGTTGTTTATTCTTGTTTTCCTTGTTCCCAACAGTTCCCTGACTTCTTGTCTAACCATCCTTGTCGCACTCTTCTTGAATGTGTTCATGGTAAGGCTCGTCATCTTACTTTGTGCTGCTCCTGTCATTCTGATTGGGTGTCTGCTGTTCGGGTTCTTGGCAACTTTGTCATCCATCATCGTGCCTACCCAATTTCTATTGTTCGCGATCTTCTTGCTTCAGTTGAATGGTCTGTTGTTCGCTCTTCCCTCCTCTCTCCCCTTTACCCCCCCTTCCTCTCCTCCCTCCCCCCTTACCCACTCCATACCCCCTCTTCCTTCCCACCCCCGATTCTCGTCGTACCATTTGATCGTGCTCGATGGGTTGCTCAATGCCCTGACACTGTCCTGTACTCTTCTCTTTCTCGCCATGGACTTTCATCTCTTCCTCGATGCTCTCTGATTGCCCGTTCGTGTCTTCCTTCTGTTTCTTCTTTAATCTATCACTCTCGTTTTGCGTTTTCATCACCTTCTGGTGCCTCCGACTCTGTCGGAGAGGATTAAAAAACATCCTTGCCCCCTCCGGAGTCTCGCACTCGCTCTGGGGTCTCAGCCTTACTCCACTCCCCTCCGCTATCTTTGGCCCCTCGCTTCACTCGGGCTCACTGTAGCTCGCTCTGTTTCGGCCTCACCCCTCACTCGCGCTCACCCCTCCGGGGTCTGCAGATGTTTTTTAATCTCGATTTGGATTTGTTTTGTTTGTGTTTGTTTGTGATTTTTATCCTGCAACTGGGATTGGCTCCCCCTTTATCTCTGCTTATCTCCGGCAGTCATGTGGTTCCTAATTTAGTTCGCCCTGAGTTGTGGCGCATCCTCCCTTTTGGGACGTCGTATTTTGTATATAAGGACCACGCTTTTGCGTGGCAATAAACAGCTAATGCACTTTCGGTTATGTTCTTTGTTCATCCCCCTTATACACGCCTTTCCACATGTCTTCCGTTCGCTTTGACACTGGCTCTGGGTTCGCTCCCTTGGCTCCCGCTGGGCCTTCTTCCTCCCCTCCTACACTGGCTCTGGGTTCGCTCCCTTGGCTCCCGCTGGGCCTTCTTCCTCCTCTGAAGTTTACCAGCTACTTTTAGAAAGTTCTCCATACATACCTTAGAATGAAACCTATACTATCTACAGTCTTTTACTCTAAGACTGATGGCCAAACTGAAAGAATGAACTGAACTCTGGAATAAATACTAAGGAACTATATTTCCTATAGATAAGATAATTGGTATGAACATCTTACTATAGTTGAGTTTGCCTACAACAATAGTAAGCAAGCCTCTCTTGGAATGATCTCATTCTTTATCAATACAGAATAAAACCAAACACTTCTCTGACACTTATTAGAACTACTGATGAACTCTCCACTGTCAAAGCCATTGAAGAATTCCTGCTCTGAATACATAACTTAAGTCAGATTACAATTAAGAATTTATCTTAAGCTCAAGAACAATAATTACAGTATATCAATTAGTACTATTGAGAAGAAACTTTTGATATTAGAGAAAAAGTCTTACTAGATATCAGAGGATACCAAGTTAATAACCTCAAGTACAGACTATCTATGAAGCTGAACAGCAAGTTTATTGAACTATTTGAAGTCATTGTACAAGTCTCTCCAACTTCCTAAAAATTGGTACTATCAGATACTATTTAGATTTACTCAGTCTTCAATATCCAATATCTCAAATAATATAATGAAAATGATGATCACAACATATTTCTCCAGTATCATTTGGGTTATACAATTTTTGGAAAGTACTTACAACATTATTTTTGGAGAAAAGAGACTAATAATATGGCAACTGATAGATAATCTGAGGTATATACTAGATAGGGTGGCCCTAGCACATTCAACTGGCAGTATGTGAGGAGAGGTCCTGGCCTGGGGGGGGGTATGAGGGGGCTGCTGACAGGAGAATATAGAAGGAGAGGAGGCAGTGGTGGAGGACAGGGGTCTGGGAGGGCAAGCTTTGCAGAGATGGTGAAGGAGAGATAACAGACATCTGGACTGGAGAGATGGCTGAGAAAAGGCAAGGAGATGGAGAAGGCAGCTGTTCATGGGGGAGTAACTCTTGGCAGTGGGGGCAGTGGAGCTGGGGGTATAGTGACTGAGATGAGTATGATAGCTGATGGCAACAGAACTGTCAATCTGGAAAAAAAATCCAGATATGACTGCTGATAGCATGGCTGAGAAGTGGGGGCTTGGAGGGCAGGAGAATTTGGTAGATAGTATAATAGGCCTGGCAGTGACCCTATTACTCAAAAAATTGATCTTGGAATTTGCAGTTACACTGTGCTTCTGGGGCCTAACAGTGATGGTGAAAATAGTGCTGGGGTTTATCACTAAGTAGGTGGCTGGAGTAGTATTAGTAAAGTTTCTGAAGGGATTGAAGGGAGTGGAGGTGGGCTTTGAGGAGGCTGAGCCTTTGGAGGAGATGCTGAAGATTGGTTTGACTGTTGGGAAGGTATATATCCCTATGGTATATTGCCTGAGATGGAATCTCAGGATAGTACAACTGCTGGTAAAAGAAGTGCCCATGGTGATGGCAGTAGAGATGAGAAGGAGAGTTGAGGAGATTATGGTAGAGTATGGTGAGGTGGTAGATATCAGATTCAGGGTCTGAGAGGAGACCTCACTCAGAACTGAGAATGTTGATGTATAGATTTGGCTAGCAGAGAAGGAAGCTACCAGGAAGGTAAGGGACTGACCTTTGGTAATAGTCTGGAGAGTAATCTTGTGTAAGGTAACAAGAGTAAAGGGGAGTGAGGAGGAGGAAGAGAACTTGTTAGAAGTATTAAAAGAGCTGAGCAGTGCAGTGGAGTGGTGGGCGAAGGCTTGGAAGGCTTTTGTAGAGTTGACACACTTAGAGGTAGTGGATGGGAAGTAGATTCAAGTGGACAAGAGGCAGTGGAAAAGGGCTCAGAGATGTAAGCATCAGAAGGAGCTACTGGCTAAGCTGGAAGGTAGACCACAGAAGAATGTGGGTGGAATAGTAGAGACAGAGAGTGCCAAAGCAAGTGTCTGGGCCAGTGAGAGTGGTGAGAGTGTAGGGAAAGAGACAGGAGAGAACAGGAAAGCAACTAGCAATGACCCATATACTAATGGTATATTTGAGATCTGGGAGGAGGCCTGGGAGGGGTCACCTACTCCTACTCCTCTTATCAGATGAGGTTTGACTTCCTGAAGCAGAGTGGTAGAGGATATGTCAATGCGGGGGGCCCAGCGAGTGCAATTTGGAGTTCCTGAGATAGCAAATGGGGGACAAGTGGTGGTAGTTGGAGAGGAGGAACTGGTGGATATCCTGGAGGTATGGGATGAGTCTGCAAGTACTGGGGCTGATACCACAATGTTGGATGGAGAGAGACCAGTGACTCCTAGGAGGAAGGAGGTGGGGAATCTACTTTGGATGTGTAGAATGATGAATAATCTGGCATCTAAGGAGTTGGGGGAGGTGGACTTGAGAGTAATGAGTGATAAGTATTGGGTGTGGATCCTGCAGAGAGATGGAGTGGAGTTGGTATTGAAGGCAGAAATCCTTATGGTATATCTGGAGGAGGAAGAGTATGAGGTGGATAAGGAGCAGAAGGCAGAGCTGGCTAGTGTTGCTGGTGAGAGGGCTAAATACTGCTGGACCAAGCATCATAGATTGCAGCTCTGGCAGGAGGCCTGCCTGGAGTACTGAGAGAAGTTTGAGAAGAAGGCAGATAGGAAGATGAATGAGCTATTGGCTGAATTGGAGGCTCAGAGGGCTGAAGAGGAGGAGGTAACTGCAGAATATAATCTGGACATGGCACAGGAAGAGATGAACATAGAGCAGTAGAGATAGACTAGATAATATACTATATTTTATTATGAATAGTACAACCAACATTTTCTCTTTAAACGTGAATAGGTTATGGGGTGCTTCTCAATGTAGGAATATTTTTAATTGACTGAAGGGATTAGAGGCTGATCTTTTCCTCTTGCAGGATGTCAGTAGTGAGGATGATTTGGATAGGCTGGAATAGATGAAGAAATGGAGAGGTGAGGCAGTTTGGAAGGGCAAGGTTGGGATTCTGGTTCAGAAAGGCAGAGGGGAGATATGGAATATGAGGAGCTGGGGGGATAGATTAGTCTGAGGAGAGTGGATATATACAGGTTGGAAGCTGGTCACAGTGGACTCCTATTACTGCCCTGTTGTATAGAGTAAGTATATGGATTGGGTGAAGAGTCTCCAGAAGAGTGAGATCCTTGCAGAGGCTGGGGTGGATATACTTGGAGACTTCAATATGGTCTGGAATGTACTGATGGATAGAACAGATAGCAGACAGGGAGCTGAGAGTAGGAGTGGAGGGCTGGTGGTATAGGAGGATGTGAAAAGGCTAGAGAGTATTGGGGGGATAGGAGGATATATACACACTAAGCAGGAGACCTGGGGATGAGGATTGACTGGATGTTGATGACCAGCTGCTGGGGCTTAGATGTTTAGAAGTCACTGGAGGTGGAATGGTGTCCTTGGTCAGATCATTGGGGGCTGTTAGGGCAGAGGCATTTTGGGGAGAGTGGAGATGGACCTGGACATTTACGCCTCAATTCCTCTTTATTAGATGATAGGATCTGGTGGGATGAGTAGGCTGAGGACATTCAACTGAGAGTGGAGAACTGGAGGTAGGAAGGTGTCCCAGTTGGTGTTCAGTAGATAAGAATGAAAGAGATGGCCAGGGTCTACTGGAGTGAGGCTGGCAGGGAGGCTGGAAAGCAGAGGAGGCAACAGGTGAGATGGGCTTCTATTAGACTGACTAGACTCTTAGAGGATTGGGCAGGGCTAGCAACAGTGGAGGGGAGAGAGGATTGGAGACTAATGAGGGCGAAAATAGAGGTTAGAGAATTGCAACAGATACTACAGGATGAGGAGGAGGCAAGGGTGCAGAGCTTGGTAGCAAGGCTTTATTGGCAGGGTTTAGAGAAAGGGGAGAGGCCCTCTAAGTATCTAATGAGAGCCCTTCAAGTGAGAAGAGTACAGCAAAGGTGAGAGGGGGTGCTTAACTCTGACAATATACTGGTGCATGGTATACAAGTCATTCTTGGTTTGTTAAAAAAGTGATAGAGTGAATTGTGGAGTGAGGAGGAGGGTGGGGCAGATGCTACTACTATTGACTAGGCATTGGAGGATTGGTACCCTCTATGAGTGGATGGGCTGAGTGACTTAATGTTGCCAGTACAAGAGGTAGAGATCCACCAGGTTCTTGCTGCAACAATCCCAGGTATGGCATCTGGAGAGGATGATCTGCCCTGGGACTTCTGGAAGAAGATGGTGGGAGTCTCAGGAGTACTGGGTGAGATGATGGTATTGTGTGACTTTATGTTACAGACTGGGAGATGGGTGGGGGAACAGGATCTAGGGCTAGTGATATTACTTTATAAGAACAAAGGAAGGTGAGAGGACTAGAAGAACTGGTAGCTGATTATGCTGCTGGATATGAACAGAAAGTTGGTGACTAAGGTAGTAGTTGTGAGGCTACAGAAGGTGGCCCAGTAAGTCTTGGGTGTTGAGCAAAGGGGCTTTGTAGGAGGCCAGCTCATTAGGGATAATATAGCCTAGATATATGGAGTTATTGAAGGAGTACAAGCTTGTGGACTGGATGGGTGACTGGTCTTCTTAGACCAGAAGAAGGCTTATGACTGGGTGTGGCAAGTCTGGCTGACAAAAGTATTGGATAGGACTGAGGTATCATACCAGTTCTGATCAGCAATGATCAGCCTATTGAAAGGGAGTAGGGCTGCACTCATATGTAATAGACATAGAGGGGTATCATTTCCCCTGAGTAGGGGTGTGCCCCAGGGGGACCCACTGTCTCCCATTCTATATACTCTTTCCCTGGAGCCCCTAATGGATAGAATCAGGTGGAAGATAGTAGGGCTCTCTGTCTTTGGAATTGGGTGGAAAGTTGGGGCCTTTGCAGATAACATTGTGGTCAGCCTGGGGTCCATTACTAATATTGAGGAGCTCAAGAAGATGATGGAGTGGTATGAGGAGAACTCTGGGGCTAACCTCAATTGACACAAGTATGAAACAATGGTATTGGGTAATGGCCTGGTGGGAGGAGATATTATCAGAACAATCATCCCTACTGGTGAGGTAGTGCAGTACTTGGGTATTTATTTATCAGTATATAGGTCAGTACTACCTAGGCTTTGGTGGGAGCAGAGGGTTGGAATCTGGGGGAAGGCTCTGCAGAGCTGGGGGGGTTGCCACTTGTCTCTAGTGGGGTGTGTCTCAATTTTGAACATCTATTAGCTGCCAAAGTTATGATATCTGGCTTATTATCTGGACTTCTCAGTCTGGATAGTGAAGTGATTGATGAAGCTGGCCAAGGGGTAGATCTGGGCTGAAAGAAGGAGTCAGATCAGTTGGGAGGTCTTATCCTTACTGGTGGTAAGAGGAGGGCTTGGGCTGGTCAACTTTCCAAAGAGACTACACTGCTTAAGAGCATGGTGATTAAAGAGAGCAGTGAAGTTGAGAGGGGGCAGTTGAGTCCCCCTATTGCAGAAGGTCTGGGAGATGAGGTCCTCACCAAGAGGCTTGACAGGAGACCTCCTATCATTGGTTGGGCTTCAGAATACTGCACAATTGTGATACAAAGACTTCTGGTAGAGAGTAGCAGAGGGGGCACACCACATTGGAATTTGTTAGCAGAGTAATAATGGAGAGATGGCTTGAGACCTGGTGATGTAGAGATGGGACTGAGTGTTGCTGAGAGGCATTCCCTTATTTGAGTTTGATATTAGTGATGGGATAGATTGTCAAAGGAGATAAGGCCAGAATCTGTGGCCTAGTGGATGGCAGAGAGTAGATATCAGAGAAGAGTGGAACTGGTATAGCATGTGGGCCTAGAGTACCAAGGTGAGGAGGTGGATACTGCTGAAGTACTGGGTGGTCTAGTGGCATATGCTGAGGAGGAATATAATACTCAACTTCCACTCAGGTCACCTTATCAAGGGGGGTTGCTTTGACTATGAGGAGTGCCACAATGTAGAGCAGGAAGAGAGATATATGCAGATGTCTGAATATTGGCTAGGGGAGTGTGAGATACTTAGTGACTTTTGGCAAACTATTAGAGACCGTTTGGGGATAGTGTGTAGGGGAGATAGTGCATGGGGTCAGTGAGAGGATTTGAGGAATAGACTGGTGGGGGGGGTAGGAAAGGAGTAGCTTACCTTAGGCTGGGTCTTGACAATTTGAGTTGGGCTGGCCAGTTACTGGCTATTTGTTTTTGAAAATGGAAGGAGACTGGGCTTGGGGAACTGGTTGTTGCATTGGCATAGCCTTATGGAAGACATCTTGATAGACTGGTGGCTTGATTGGGGGCTATAGAGTAGTTGAAGGCATTGTGTAAGTGCACAACCTCCAAGCCACAGAAATCACATGTCACCCTCTTAACAAGCCACTGAAATCACATGCGACCTTTGAATGAATCTGGAAATCACCTGTGCGATCACAAAGCTGAGTCAAACAGAAGTCACAGCACACAAAGCTGAGTCAAACAGAAGTCATAGCACACAAAGCTGAGTCAATACAAAGTCACAGAACACAAGATTCACATAAACAGAATCTTACCAATCAAGAACAGATACATATATACTGAGCCCCGAGACGTATCGAAACAGAGAACCAAAAACAAATAACAACCACAACTTCCAAAACACACAAACATGACCACTGAGATCTACAACCACATCCACACTGACATTTGGAATGCCATTGTCAACTGAGCCACACCCCCTCTACCCCTCATGAATATCTATAGCCTTGCACCCCTCTACTTCATGGAAGCCCAATGGAATGCCCTGAACATGCTTAATGAGGCCCACCGGATCGGACAAATCTCAAGCTACTACCAGATCGGCCACCTCCTAGAGGACATGGTTAAACACCACCATGATACAGACATTACCCAAATGTCTCAACACCAGAAGCTCATCGCCCGCAAACACCGAGAACTCTTTTATGAGTATAGCACCTTTATTCTCTGCCTCCAAGTCACTACCAGCGAAATGGTTGCTACCCTGTCCTATGGCCAAATCGACGACATGATACAAGAACTCAACCACAAGTATCTTGAGTATGTTGAAACCACAGACAGAACCTTCCTGCACCCCAATGACCACATCCTGCAAATGCCCCAAGTTGGATACGCCATGAAGGACATCTATAATACAGTGAGCCACAAAACCGGTCCAATGTTGTGTTAAATTTTCTTTTTAATTATTTTAAAATTCAAATAAAATATTTAATATTTTAAATTTAATATCCATGGATACCTCTGATATAGGGCTATCATA
>RBNI01000104.1:0-42805 GCA_003990745.1 Jimgerdemannia flammicorona | reverse complement strand
AAAAGAAAAAAAGAAAACCCCTCTAGTCTAACAAGATGCACCGATCCTTCCTTGAGCTTGTTAGTAAACATAGTTTGGGGTACTCGTGACCACATCTGAGATACTCGGCAGCGGTGTTTCACTGACGAGCGGGACCTCAGTCGTGCTCGTTGGAGGCGCACACCCAAAACCGACAGTAAACCCAAACTCTATCTTCCCCAGATAATTCGCTCCCCCTTGTTAAAAAAAAAACAAAAAAAAAAAAGGTTATTTAAGGTCGAAATTGGGGAAATGGGCTCAAAAAGACCAGGAATCACGAAAATGAAAATACCTTTAACAATGGCGATGTATTCAGTGCGAGGCACAAGGCTCTTCGGCGTGCCTGTTAGAACATAATTCCACGTACTGTTGTCTAGGAAGAAGATGAGCCCATCGGGCAGCGTAGGGCGGACGCAGACCTCGAATAGACCGCCTGGGATGTCGGCCCTAGCGAGAACATAGTGGCCGATGGGTTGTTCCCTTGTAATGACCGCGGGGATGGACGGTGTGAAGGTAAGGTCGGTAAGGAGATCCGCGGCGTGACATCCGCCCAAAAGCTGATCGCAGGTGTTGCACGGCGGGCAGGCGTCGCAGACGCAGTCTTCTAAGCACTCTGAAGGCGAGCAGTTTTGATTGGTCTGTGGAATTATAAACCATTGTAAGAATCCGTTTCGAAAAGGACTCATATCATTCCGACCGATTCATAGCTTGCTTCACTTGCCTTGATATGTGCAGGGCCCATGCAACCACAGCCGAGAACATTGGCGACATTAAAAGCAAGGAGGAGGGCAAGGAAAAGGGCGAAGGTAGTCTGAGTCATGGCTGATATGGATGAGACGTTATTTGCATGTTCTACCGGTTCGCATACAACAATTTGATCGTGGGACGAACCTAGGTTTGGTGAAGAGGTGAGGAGCAGAAGGCAATCCAATGCTATTTATTATACCTTTCAGCTCTGATGCTATCCGCACTCTATCAGCGTGTTGTGATCCTACTACGCTGAAAAAGTGGTGCATGACACGTTCATGAACCCTTGAAATAGCAGTACCACGGAGTCATTTTACTTTACTCCCACTATGCCCTTTTTCAACATACTTTGTAACCGGATCAGGTATTTACCCGTAAAGATGACAAGAGATGGCGCAGTGTTTGTGAAGGCTTGGTTTGGGATAACGCCATTTTTTACTTTGTGTGTGCACCATCTGACGAATACGTCATCGGACGAGTTGCGGTCATGTGTCGCTCGACGCTGAAACGACGCCCCGCATATCCCAGGCCGATCGAAAACGATGTTGTCTTCGTGGTTGATACGAACATTGAGTTTATCCTTCAACTGGATGGGTTTCTTCTATTACGTCCAGTATGCCCTACTCATTGAGCGCATGTGTCATTGCGCACGATATTGTTGACGCTAGAACCCCCGCAGCGAATGGATCTTCGTTTTCATCTTCTGATAAGGAGTTCAGAATACTAAGTCGGTCCGAGGGACGCGGCGGCGTGATAACGTCGCGGCAGAGCAAGACTGAGATGCGTGCTAATGCGTCCTATGCATGGTGTGCGGCAGCATAAAAAGTCTCCTTATATTAAGGAGGCAGTTCAAAATTCCCTGATCGCTAACAGTCACTGGAAAAATCGAGTATTGATTTTTACATGAATATTTCTATAAATACATATCTAATGAGTAATTTTTTTTTTTTTTTAAAAATGGACTCAATGTCCTGCAGATTTTTATTGGAAGAGAACCTAGACTATATAGGTCAAAACCCTCTCTAACTACCTATCAAGCACTATCTTCTTATTAATCTAGATTAGCTATTGTCCAGCAGCTTGACTATGCTAGGCATAGTAGGGTCTATGTTGGCTTGTATCTCATTCTGCACACCATACTCTCCCTACTACTAGGGGGAATTCAGCCATATGCCAACAACTGAAAGCGCATATCTGAGACCTCAACATATGTACAAGGTCATGTTTGAGCTGAATAAAATAGTCTTTATTATCTCAAAGAGAATAATAGGTAAAGACAAACTCTCATCAAAGTACATTACAGTAGGTAGGGTTTGGTTCTTCCAGTTGAGATAAGTAAAGGACTTACATGTGAGGTGAGAGGAGACTCTCAATATCCTATTACTCAAGCTTGCAGACCTCAATCACATTATCATATCAGCTCTCAGTTCCAGTTGAGTATAGCCAAGATACCTGAAATAGATAGCCTTGGGCCCCCCAACCTCCTCAATGACTGGGGTCCAACTCACTGAATTGTCAAAAGAAGCTGAGAGTGACACCTACCACCTAACTACTCTGTACTAATCAAAAGGTCCCACCAAAGTAGTACTCACTCTAGTCCTGATGACTACCTCCAGCCTAATATCCTACTGGTTCACTGTTATTACCCTTCCTCCTATCTGTAATGGCCATCTCCCCTCCCATCCCAACAATATCCAAAAAGCAGTTATATATCTTTTTTTTTTTTTTTTTTTTTTAACGGACTCATAGTCCCATGGATTTTTATTGGAAGGGAACCTAGACTATATAGGCCAAAACCCTCCCCCACCACTCTCGAACAATATCCCCCCATTAACCTAGGCTACTAAATTGTCCAACAATCCCATCACTCCAGCTATACCTGTCGAACACTAGCTATGTCGACCCCCATGACATAGACTAGACTTGTCTGCTCACCAGGGCTAGATCATCGTTTACACGTGAGAGCACACCTATACATCAGATCTAGCAGTGCTGGAACTGAATAAAGAATAGTCCCCCAAACCCCAAAAGAGAGCCCGAGGTAAAGAAAAAACCCTCCAATCAACCAACAGAGAGCAAAGTAGATTCAGAGCAGGTGAGTAAAGAACTTACATGCAGCACCTTTTCCAAAGGACTTACACATGGGCTAGGATCTGAAAAGACCCCACTCCCACTCTCCGAGCCTGTGGGCCTCGATCACATTACCATATCAGCTCCCAGTTCCAGTCGGGTACTGCTAAATGAGGAAGATCCCACTCCTCAAGCCTGTGGGCCTCGATCGCATTGCTGCGTCAGCTCCCAGTTCCAGTTGAGTACAGCCAGGATGCCAGCCCCTGCACCACCCCACCCCCCACCAGCCAATCGAAAGGCCCCACCGAAATATTATCCGCCCTAGCCCCGATGACTGCCCCCAGCCTGGCACTCCACTGGTTCACCATAATCACCCTTCCTCCTATCTGTAATGGCCATCTCCCCTCCTATCCCAACATCACCCAAAAAACAGTCACCTACGCCAGAACCATGCTTGCCAAGAAGCTCGCCAAAGCCAGAGGGCCCTACCACAGGTACTGAGGACCTGTAGGTAACCTATACTGAGCACTTGATGCCCAAGGTTGGCCGACTCCCTACGTAGCCTGAGACATACCAAGACAGCACCTTGTTGGCGATGGCAAAAGGAAGAAGGTGCTGCACCAAAACGGATACACTCTAGATACAGCTGAAGATACCAGAAACTGCAAAAAAGTAGAGAAGACACTGATCTGATACCGATAAAGGGGCAACTCATCACCATTGTCCTCCTTCCACCATGCCCATGCAGGCACAGCAAACCAACCCAAGGTAGAGGGGGTAATAATAGGGGAAAGGGGACTCAGAAGGTTGCCTACCAAACCTTGTGACCGGTAAGGTAGCAGAGAAAGGGGTGTTGAAGCAGTTATATATCTATGCTAGAACCATACTTATCAGAAAGCTTACCAAAGCCAGAAGGCTCCACCACAGGTACTAAGGACCTGTAGGTAACCTATACTGAGCACTTGACACCTAAGATTGGCTGACTCCCTATGTAGTCTATAACATATTGAGACAGCATCTTATTGGCAATAACAAAAGAAAGAAGATACTACACTAAAATGAATATATTTCAGATATAGCCAAGATACTAGAAACTACAAAAAAGTAGAAAAGATATTGATCTGATATCAATAAAAGGGCAACTCATCACCATTGTCTCTCTTCCACTATTCTGCAATAGGTACAGTAAACCAACCTGAGGTAAAGGGGGTAATAATTGTGGAAAGTGGACTCAGAAGATTGTCTACTAAACTATTATGACCAATAAGGTAGTAGAGAAAGAGATATATCTAATATGTAATTTGTAATATATTACAAAGTTATTATCTCTTAGATAGTATATAGGAATGTCTTTTTAGCAGTGATTTTTATTGAAAAATCTGATTTTTTCAAGTTTTCATTTTCTATTAAAAATATAACTCAATTCATTTAATTTTATTTTTATTTTTTTTGATAAAATTTTACTTAGAGGTAAAAAAAAGTATAAAAAATCAATAGTTAAAATATTTTTAAAAAGTTATTATAATTTTCAGACTTATAAATTTTTAAAAATTTATAGTCAAATTTGGTTATATTACTATCTAAGAGATAAAGCTATTATAAAATTATTATACTACTTTAGAATATATATATATATATTATTTATAGTTAGTACTCTGAATAGATAAAGTTGATCTGAATGAGATTTGATTCAGATTTGTCATATGATGGATTTGAATCAACTTGGATTGGTCTTGTGATCTGATTCAGATTGATCCAGATTGATCCAGATTGATTTATCCAGATTGATCCATCTGGATTGATCCATTTAGATTGATCCATTCAGATTGATCTATCTGGATTGATCTATCTGGATTGAAATCTTTAGTAATATCACTCTTTCTTTTGTTCATTTTGCTCTTGTTTTTTTTTTTCCTGCTACACTTTGATGACATCACTCTTTCCTTTTATTCTCTCTTTTCTTTTGTTCTTTTCTTTATTCTTTTTCTTTGTTCTTTCCTACCGCATTATGAGTAAATAAAACAGCAGTCCTTAATTTGTATATTGGTCCAGTCTACTTATTTTTTACCCTACAATAATTATTAAAAGAGAGAGTATTCGAGGTGGAAATATATTCTCTGCTGACAATGTTAGATTCTTTCTTATATAGATAGCATACAAGCTGCTCATTAAGAGCCAAAGGGGTAATAGCAGTGGTGATAGTGGTGGCAATAGTGATGGCAGTGGTAATAATGGTAGCAATAGTGGTGGCAATAGTGATGGCAGTGGTAATAATGGTAGCAATAGTGGTAGTGACAGTAAGGATGAGAGAGAATTTCAGCAACAACTCACAGTGGCCCTTCAGATCTCAGAATTTATAAACCTCACAGCTATATACATAGTAGCCTTTTTGGAGTAGCTAATAGTAGATGTAGGTTGCTTACTTAGCTATCACTTATTTACTTGTGTTTATTTAAATTTCTCCAGCATGACTCAATTCACCTCATACTTTTCTTAGGGTCTACAGCTCTATAGTAAGATCTGCCAACTTTATTCACAATATCTGATCAAGATGAAGAAAGGCTAGTAGATATTGCAGGGTATGTCTTTGGTGGCTGAGCTGTTGAGTCAATATATTGCATAGCAGAGGTCTCAAAAGAAACAGAAGTAAGTCTTCATGAGCAATCTTGTACAACTCATACAACTCATACAACTTGTCAGTATGCAACTCATCAGTATATAGCTCACTCACTCACTTACTCATACTCTTTTTCTGAAATACTCATCTCTGTATTTTATTTAACTTTATTTTTTATGTAGTCTTCCTCTAAAAAATACCCACACCTATATACAACCCATCTGCACACAACTCACCTGCACATAACCTGTCCACATACAATCTATCTACATGCAACTCATCTGCATACAATTTGTCTGCATGTAACTCATCCACACACAACTCATCTACATACTTATCTCAGTCCCTCAGATCAGGGCTCAGTTCTATTAGAAAGAAGAGTTCAAAGTTACCTGAGTTCAACTATATCCAGCATCTGATTAAATAGAGAAATTCAAGAGCAAGATATTTAGCATGAGCAGTACTAGTATTGTCATCAAGGCTTAGATATCTATATTTAAATCAGAGCCAATCATTCTTGACCAAGGGGTCCATTGGTCAGTAAGAGTAATCAATGATGAAGAGAACTATATCATTATTAACAAATATGGAGAGGTGGTTGCAATAGTAGTAAGAAACCTCTATAGCAACAAACTTTGCTGCCATATCAATGAGATTTGCAAGAATTATATCAAATATCAGGTAGCAGGAAAGAGAGAGTGAAAAAAGCAAAGAGGGGGGGTTTGGACAGAAATTGGATATACTGTAACAATAGTAAAGGGTGGATTCCAGAGTTCTAAAATCCCCTACACTCATCTCTTTTTTTTTTTACTCTTCTCCAGATAAATCACACTCTTTGCTGATATACTCTTTTTGATATAATTCCAGAGATGTACAAGATTCTGTATCCCTACCAGAACTTTAGAAGTGCTATTGAAGAGCAAACTGCATATGCATGATATGGTCTATATAGTGATGATAGCTATAATCTAGAGTTCTTTGAGCAGATTGGTAGAGTATATGGCAGATCAGCTTGATGGTGATCTTGATATAGCTATATGTATATTCTTAGTATAATTTAGTATACCATATAAGGTAAGGAGCTCTGCTTTTTTGAATGCTACAGCCCAGGGAGTTTCTGTAGTCCAGGGGGTTTCTGCCCCCCCTATACATAAAAAGGACTGACCAGTTGCTATTTGTTTTGATAGGTTTCTAAGCTGGGGCTCCTGGGGCTGGACTAAGGGCAAGCATCCACTAGTACAGTCTAGTAGTATGAGGTCCTGGACCAAGGGTTCACCCAACTATATGCTCATATCACATCAGGATATATCAGATACAACATTTCTCTGCCTACACACACAGACAACAATGTCACTTTGGTAATGTTTTACATCCCAAAAGGAAGGGCCCAATCTGGAAGAATAGTGGTAGAGTCTGGTATAACCTCACCTATAGTTTCAGGGTCTCATTTGCTGCCAATATAGCTATTCTATTCTAACCACATGACTACCATGGCACTGTTGCCTTCAAGGAGAGCTCAGACATAACAGTTATTGTACTCACAATAGATGGTAGGCTCATCAAGGCCTGGGACTGGCAGGTGGAGCAGTTTTTATAAGGGTTAAGCAATCTTTCATAAGGATTAGACAATTTTTTGTAAGAGTTAGGCAGTTATTTTATATAAGTTGGGCAGTTTTTTATAGGGGGTTGGGCCAGGTGTCTCTTCTGTAATACTAGTTTAGCCATTATGCAGGGCCCTATCAGTCCCTTGGCCCTGCTCTATAGTTCCACCAGTGCAGTATTGTGGCATAGGACCAGAGTGTCCATGGGACCTGAACCAGTGATGGAGTCCAAATCTGTAGTAGACTTTGACTGCTAGAAGTACCCTCTAACTACCAGAAACACCCTCCAACTGTCAGAAGTACTCTCCAACCATCAGAAGTACCCTCTAACTGCCAGAAGCACCCTCTGATCACCAGAAGTACCCTTCGACCTAGACTTGGACTCCTTGGTAGCTTGGGGCTACCCTTATACTACTGACAGAGGGCCACAAATATTGTGTGCTCCCTCTGTCTACCCTACTCATCCCAAACACTTGCAGCTTAGGGCTGCCTCTTGCTGCTGGCAGAGGGCTACAAATTTTACATACTCTCACCACTAACTCTATATCCACCGATCTTGCCAACTAACTCCACTCACTGATCTGAGTACTGATAGCTTGGGGCTGCCTCTCGCTGCTGGCAAAGGACTGCAAATTTTGCATACTCCCTCCACCTACCCCCCCTCTGCCAACCCCCCTGACCCAGATACTTGCAGCTTGGAGCTGCCCCTTACTGCTGGTGGAGGGTCACAAATTTTGTATACTCTCTTCACCAACTCCACACCCATCCACCAACCCACCTACCAACCCAGGCACTGACAGCTTGGGGCTACTCCTTACTACTAGCAGAGAACTGTAAATTTTGTGCACTCTCTCTACTACTGCTGCCAACTCCACCAACCACTGCCCCACTTAGGCTGCAAACTCTGGGCTAAGTCCTCAGGTTTTTTTCTCTTTTTATTATTTTGAAAAGTATTAAATATTCCACAAGGCCAACCAACTTATTCATGAACCCCCAGGACCTGCTGAATTTTAGTGGCCTGAGCCCTACTAAGACTTTAGATACATTCATGCCCAGATTGTCTTAGCATTTAGTGCACATCTCTTTGGGACAATAAGGTCTACCCCATCTAAGAACACTTGCTCAATGGGAGTACTGGAGGCAGAAATTACCAGATAGTCTTGAGCTATACTACATAGACTGGAGAAGTCCATTTGATATAGCTGCATGCCCTGGTGAGTAGAGCAGTGGTTAGATTGGTAGATTAAATTGGCCCAATGCCTACCTGATAACCCACCTTCCACCAGTTGAGCACCTTCATGCCCTCTAGCAGGATCACATAGTTACTGGTGAGATAAATAGTAAGTTTGTCTATTAACAGCAGCTCTTTCACTAATGGCTCTCTCTTCCTCTTTCTGCTAAAGTAAATGTGAGATAAGAGAGATCTCTTGGTATATTTATTCAGACTTCAGCTAAAACCTTGTGGTGGCACATAGTTTTTCCAGTATACTTCAATTATGGCCTGCTTGGTTCTCTCAATAAAGTGCTGCTCCCAGCTCTGATATTTATGGTATTGTAGCTTTAAGCACAGGTTCAGCACTGTTTAAAGAAAAGAGAGTGAGTTTTTGCAAAGATTTCTCTGTTTTGGAAAAAGTAACAGCCATATACTAATATTGACATACCTGTACTGATTGAATATACAGTGGTATCTGTTTTGGAGTAGTATTTTCTGAGCTTGCTTAGAGCAACCTCCATGGCATCTCTCTGATCTAAGCTTAACTGTAAATTACCACAACTCTCCAGCCTATCCTCAAGCTTATCCTCTAGCTGGTCAATCAGAAGGTTATATACTGGTATTGTAGAGCTTATTATCAGGGTTATTTATTTGACTATATCCTTTATACAATCATCAAAACACTGGTAGTTATATGTGGTAAGATATTGTATTGTACAGAGGTAGACAAAATGAGTGTAGAGGTAGACAAAATGAGTGTAGAGCCAGAGCAATCACCACTTACTTCCAAAACTCTGATAATATTCCTAAGTATGTCCTACTCACTTTTACCTAGAGCCTTGCTCCATATTTCCTTATCAGTAGCTACTATTGAATCTATTGACTTTTTTTGTTTTTTTTTTTTTTTTAAAAAATAAATCTTCAATCATTTGGAACAAGTTACTTTAGCTGACTAAAGAAAAAAAGAACACATACTATAGTAAACTCCAGTGTATGCTGGATCATTGCAAATATTGAGTTCCAATATATATAGATGTCCAATATAAGCTCTTTTGGGGTTAAACTGATTACTCTATACTGTACAGTAAATTTGTCTTGTTATTGTGGAGATGATTGGACTGACACAACCAGTTTGTGCAGCTTGAAAATCATACTCAGGGTCCCTTCTCTCTTAGATGTTTTATCTATGTATATAAGATAGTCCTAAACAGCAAGATTCAGTATGTAGGCCTAGCATCATACACAGTAGCTTTCTGCACTAAAGACCATATTTTCCTATTTGAGGCTGGCTGCTAAAACTTGAAAAAATGTTGAGTTGTTTGTGGCATTGTCTGTTATAATGACCAAAATCTGTACTTGAAATATTTAGTTGGCGAATTTATGTGAAAATAAATAACCAATAAAATCTGTTTTATTTTAGGACCTCTCTCAAAATACTGACTTGATAGTAAGCCCCTCTTTTTTACCTTGGTTATAATTCCAAGCTCTTAGATATAACTAATAAAAGCATCTGTAATATTGTCTCCAGAATGAGGGCTAGCAAGTTTGACAAAATCAAGGGTAAGAGATTTAAGCTACTAATTGAGATCAATCCAATAACTAGTAATGCTCAGAAATGAAATTGTATTGGGGGATATCTATGTGTCAATCATAAACAAAATTTTGTCTGCCAAATTCTGCTTATTAAATATGAAGTTAAATTGGTGAGCTCTTTATAAAAATATATATATAATTCAGCTTGCAAAGGTCATGGTGCTACTCTTATTTTATCTGAAGTATCTGGTAGAGATTATCATGCTCCTTCCTATAGGCCTCCAGGACATCTTTGTGAATAGTATCAGTACTTGGCAAATATAAATCATACTTGAAAAGGCCAAAGATGCTATGCAATTGATCACTCTCAATGGTTGTAAATAGCTAGTCTATATATACAATTCAGTAAATGAGCTGATTTCAAAATTCTGCCAAAGAGTATGGCTAAATATTTTTGATTAAATGGGGTTGTTGGTACAGAAATAATCAGACAATTGAATAAATGTACCCACCATAGCTTGGATGTTAATTTTATTTGTCTCTATATTCTTTTTGATTTTGTCAGAGTACTTGTCTTTTATGTGTCGATATATATTTAAAGTTATACCACCAAGCATTTTGAACTTCTGGCTAATGTAGTTTATAGGGGTGAATGAAACAGTATTATGTATATGTCAAACAAAAAGTATCAGTTATATCAATAGGTACATCTTAATTTTTTACCTATAATAATTACAAATAATATTATCTTCTATCTTAGTATAATGTTGCCAGATTTCAGAGCAAGAATTATATAGAAGGTGTGAAACTATTAAAGATGTTTGACTTGAAGCATCATCAGTACTATGAACTGTTGAAGACTGATCTGTTGATATGTGTGTTTATATATTTGTATATACATATATATATATGTATATTTATATATATATGTATTATATATGTGAACATATCTGGTATATAAGTTATATGGAGGATTTGGATTGGAGGATTCAGTTGAAGAATTCAGATGAGGATTTGGATTGAAGGATTTGAATTGGAGAAATTTGAATTAGAGGATTTGAATTGGAGGATTCAGATTGAGTGATTCAGATTGAGTGATTCAGATTGAGTGATTTGGATTGAGATAGTTCAGATGAGTGATTCAGATGGAGTGATTCAGATAAGGTGATTCAGATTAATCTGAGTTGATTCAGATGACTTCAGATTTAAGATTCAGATCAAACCATCATGTGACAAATTGAATCTGGATTTAATTTAATTCAAATTGACTTGTTCGGAGCACTATTTATAGTTATATATAGGTAAATTTCTTTTTCAAAAGTGAGAAATTAAGGTTTATGAAATATTTCAAATATTACATAATGTAAGAATATATCATTCTTTATTTTTATCTAACATATTTCTATCAAAGAAAGTAGTAGACACTTTTCTTATTATTCAAAAATATGCTAGTTATTTTTCTCTTAAGATAGATTTTTTTATTACTTTTACAAAAGTTTAGCAACTAATAACTAAGTAGAAAGAAATATATATACCATCTATCTTTCTAAGAAATCTGAAGCCAAATAAGAGATACTAAAAGCAAAACTAGAGTCTTTAGATGATTTTTTATATTAAGTAAATAAATTCTCAATATCTGATATTAATTTTTATCTTTAAAAGAAGATACCAGAGAAGAATTATATTAACCTTTTTAATATTTGTAAGAGAAAGTATAGAAAACCTTTACTTGAAATATATATTATATAATTTTAGCTATTAGCTTATAAGATATAATAGATAGATAACTAGATTTTAACTAATAAATAATATGAAGAAATATTAATCTCATTATTAGAAATCTCTTATAATACTATATAAAAAAAGATAAATAAGACTTATTTAGTCTATAATATTATGAGAATTACTAGACTTAATGATAATAAACTTTAAAGAGGTTTAAATATTAAAAGAAAAGATAAACTTATTATTAATTTTAGAATAAATTATAATATATCTCCTATATTATCTGAAAAGAAAAAGAATCAGCTTAGTGAAAAGAAGGAGAAGTAGCTTAGTAAGAAGAAAGAGGAGCAATTTAGTAAAGAGATATATAAGATAAAAGATCAATTTAGTGAGAGAGAAGAGATTCTATAATTTGAAATACTTTTTTTTTTTAAATTTTTTTTAACTATTATCTAAATAGAATTTTTAAGTTGGGATAATTACTCTCTATATAAATAGACAGATTGATCAAACTGTTCTAAATACATAGTAGATAAACCATTGAAGATTAGATAGAGTATTTTATTTATTATTTCAGTACTCAATAATGAGATATATATATGATAATAATAATGATCTATATCTGGCTAGACTATAGATAAAGGAGGTAGTTTGAAAGCTAAAAGCTTTTATAGATAGTATAGTAATTGATCTAGAATATAAAGAGGATATAGATATTGGTATAGATCTGAAAGAGATAGAGAGATTTAAATAAACAGTAACTACTAAGGAGATAATTTAATATCTAGATATCTAGTTCTTAGTTTATAGAATAGTTTTATCTAAGAAGTAGTAGAGAGAGATAGTACTAAAATGAGAAAAGACTCTGATATAGTAGTTAGAGAAGAACTTTTCTCTAGTAAACAAAGTAGTAGTTTTGAATATTTATTAATTATCAAAGTTATGATACCTAGATTATTATCTAGACTTTTCTATAAAGAGAGAAGCAGCTACAGATTAGCTAAGAGACAGTGGTATTATAGATAATAGATAGTAGTTTGGAACTGTTAAACTTTTGACAGCACTGAGAAGATAGTAGAGATAAAGATTGATGGACTTTGGAGAAAAGAGGTTAGGCAGATTAGCTATAAATAATTGGAAGATCAGATTCTACTCTTATAGAGTAGAGTAGTAGGACTTAAGAGATCTGCTCTAGATAGAAAGTATAAATAGGTTAAGATATATATAAGAGATTTTGATAGAAAATGATAGAGGCCTAACTGATTATAGAGCTGATAGAGCTAGAAATAGAGGATAGTAAGGATTCTGAAAAAAAGTGATAGAGACTAAAGTTGCCCCAGGTTGAGGATAGGCATTTGAAGAAATATTCACTAGAAAAGACAATAGAGTAGATATAAGTAGGGTCTTTGAAGAGATAACCAGTTAACTAGTAGAAGACTCAGATTGGTAAAACTTAAGAGTGAGAAGAAATATAGTACTATATGTCAATATATTATATAGGGTAGTATTACTTAGGTACTGAGTAGTATAGTAATAATTTTTGAGAAGAAATATAATATTGAAATATAAGACTAGCTAGATGGATACTGAGGGCTATTAAGATTGTGAGTAGTTTATAGATCTCTAGGATAGAGAGATACAGATACCAGAATATATCATGGCTGACTATTCCAGTGTAAAAGACTATTAGTAAAGCCTGGAGGTATTTTGAAGCTCTAGTAGTAGAGGTATAGAGAAAGTAGCTGAGATAGTAGTTAGGAGGAAGTTGGTAGAGGAGGTTGGCAACTTGTGAAGAGATATTGAGCAGATTTTTGATATTTGGATATTGATAGTTACTTACTAAAAATAGGTCTTTAATAGAGGATAGTAGATAGATATTAGGGAGTTTATAGACTAATAGCAATAGCTGATAAGAGAAGTAATATAAAGTACATCTTTCTCAGCTACTACTTAGGTTATACTGTACAATAAATTCTCAACTTTTTTGATATAGTTTTCTAAAGAAATATACTAGTAGTATATTAGTAACTTAAAACTTAGAGAAGTATATTAAGTAGAGAAACCTTAGTACATTTGACTAGTAGTATATAGAGAGGGAGAATAATATAGAGAAGAGCTCTATAGACTCTTATAAGAGAGGAGACAAAGTTAGTAAGTTCAACAATTATCTTTCTCTAGTACAATTCAGATTATACAAACTTCTGGCAATACTTTCAATATCATTTTTGGAGAAAAGATGATAATAATATAGCAATTAATAAGTATTCTAAGAGCATACAGAGCAGGGTGACTCTAGTATATTCAACTAGCAGTATGTAGAGAGGAGTCATAGATTGGGAGAGAGTCTGCTGGACACTCTCACTGATGGTCAAAGGAGTGGACAAGGGGGGACCAGCAGGCAGGGGTCTGAAAGAATGAGCTTTGCTAATAAGATTAAGATAGGGTATCTAGCAACTAGACTAGAGAGTTAGCTACAGAAGGATAAAGAGAAGGAGGAGACTACAGGGTCTGATAGGGGGGTCTATGGTAGCAGTAGTGGTAGAGCTGAGAGAGTAGAGGCTGGGGGAAGTGAGACTGCTGATGGAGGGAGAACTATTAATCTGAAAAAAAATCCAGATGTGATAGCTGATAGTGGGGCTGAGCTGGGGAGAGATATGAGGTCTGGAGACCTAGCTGATAGTATAATAGATTTAGTAATAATATTATTACTCAAGAAGTTAATATCTGAATTTATTATCACTTTATACTTCTAAGGCTTGGCAGTTATAGCAAAAATAGTTCTGGGCCTTCTGGCTTAGGAGATAAAAGAAGTGGCTTCAGTGAAGTTCTTGAAGAAACTGAAAGGAGTGGAGGTGAGTTTTGAGAAGGAGGAGTTAATTTTGAGAGTATTAAAGAAAGGAGTAGTAGTAGAAGAGATAGTACATAATTCCTATAGCTTAGTATCTATACTGGAACTCCAGAGTAGTATAGCTAGTAGTAGTGAGGTGGCTAAGAGGTTGATTGTAGATATCATTAAGGAGTATGGAAATATAATAGATGTTGGCTTCTGAGTCTGAGAAGAGACTAAGTTCAGGACTAGAGATATAGATATCTGAGTTAGGCTAGTAGGCAAGGAGAATACTGAGAAAGGACAGAATTGACTGATGGTACTGAAGTGGGGACCAGTAGAGTATAAGATCTTAAGAGTGAAAGAAATACTAGAAGAGGAGGAGGACTTGCTGGAGATATTGGAGGATCTGACAGGAGTAGTAGAGAAGAGAAAGCTGGCCTGGAGGGAGTTCAAGGCTAGGATGGTGATTGAGATAGTGAATGGCAGGAGAGTGCAACTAGATAAGACTATATGGAAGAGAACACAAGAGAGATAATATCAGAAGGATCTGTTGACAAATCTAGGAGAGAGGGCAGAGGGTGAGGCTGCTGTAGTTAGTAGTAGATTGAGAGCAAGTGCTTGAATAGAAAAAAAGAGAGAGGCTCTTACAGTAACTCTGGAGAAGAGGAAAAGTTTCAAGCAGAGTGCAGTGGCTGAGAATATAATGATAGCAGAGGAGGCCTAAGTGTAGTATGGGATACCCACAGTAGGGAGACCAATGAGTTGCAGAATGTACCAGAGGAGAACTGAGATGAGTTAGTAAGAATAAATATAAAGGAGGGTCCAGGAGCAGGGGGGCAGAAGATAGCCCTAGATGTCAATGAGGCTATAGAAGAGAAGAAGTAGCTATAGAAGACTTTGATGAATATTGTGGTAGACAAGCTGAAGAAGGTGGATTTTAAAGTAATTAGTAAGTAATACTGGAGTGAGATCTTGTAAGAAGAGGAGGTGGTGCAGAAACTTTATAATGAACTATTGACAGGACTGTTAGAGATAGAAGAATATGAGATAGATGACACCAGAGAGACAGTACTTCTAACTATTGTAAATGAGAGAGCAGTATATCTGTGAGGACCTAGGAAGGAGTTGGAGAAGTATAAGAACTACTGGTTTGACATAGAGACTGTAGATAGTGTGAACTATTAAGAGATCTTGGAAGCACTAGATATTTAGCAGAGAGAGATAAATGAGCTTGAGGCAAAGCAAAACCTGGATATTACCAGTGATATGGTGAGTATAGAATTGTAGATTGGGTACTTCCTCTCTAAATATTTTTTTCAATATAAACAGTATAACTAGAATCTTCTTTTTGAATATCAATAGTTTGAGAGATATGTATGATGAGATATTATAATATCTTTAGTTAATTGAAGGAGCTGAATGCAGATCTGTTCTTATTATAGAATATAGGCTATAATGCTGGCTTAGACATATAGAATTAGATAAGAGAATAAAGAGGTATAGCTATTTAGCAGAGTTAGATAGGAATTCTGGTTAGAAAGAGTAAGGGAGATATTAGAGGCATTAGATATTGAGGGAGTAGAGTAGTATGGAGAGTGTGAAGGAGACTGGACTGGAGTCTCTTAACTATTGAGTCATATTATTACCTAGTAGAAAGAGGAGAGTATATAGAGTAGATAAGGAGACTAAGAGATATAAGTATTATGATAGCCAAGGAGATTGACTATCTGAGAAGTGACTTTAATATGATATATAATAGATTGCTAGACAGGATAGATAGAGAGAGAGAGATAACAGATAGGAGTGGGAGAATGGAAGACTGAGAGAAGATTGAGATATTGAGCTTATAGATAGATACAGGGCAACTTGGGTGGGGAGATCATCAGGTCTATACTCACTAGATGATTGAGAATTGACTGTATATTGACTGCTGAGTACTAGGGAGCAGATATCTGAAGTTTACTTGAGACAGTCTGGTGCTTTTGGTCTGACCACTGGGGTTTGCTAGGCTGTAAGAGGTTTGGAGGAAGTGGGGAGAGACCTGGACATTAGTACCTAAATATTTTATTGCTGGGAGATTATATTTTATAAAATAAATAGATGGTAGATATTAGTGCTAGGATTATTAGCTAGAGGGCACAGGAGTTGGAGGTTGGGAATTATTAGTGGCATTTGAAGTCTGATATATAGTAGTTCTGAGGTAAAGCTGAGAGGAAGAGAGGGGCCCAGAGGAGGAGTTATATAAGATGGGCCTCTCAGTAGTTAGAGAGGCTACTGGAGAGGTGGGCTGGATCTTTGAATAGTAGTGAGAAAGAAGATTGGAGGGCCCAATAGATCTAGCAGAAGGTGGAAGAATTGAAGAAACTACTTAGGTAGGAGGAGGAATTGTAGGTAAAGGAAATAATAGTGTAGTTGAGGTGATAGGGCCTGGAGGAGGAGAAGTGACCTACAAAGTTTCTGTTAAGGCTGCTTTAGGTGAGAAAGATAAAACAGCAGTAGAAAGGAGTATTAGATGAGACCAATGATATAGTAATCAAGATATTGAAGATTTTAGGCCTATTGTAGTCTCACTGAGAGTAGTTATAGAGTGAGGAGAAGAGTGATAAAGATGTACTAGATATTAAATGGCAACTAGAGAATTGTTACCTGGACTTGGCAGTAGTCTAGATAAACTTGAAGTCTCTGTCTAGAGGGAGGAGATCTGTTGGGTTTTGGCAATGATAAGTCTAGAGATAGCTCTGAGGGAAGATGGATTGCTTTGGAATTTTTAAAAGTAGATAGCTAGTGTGGAGATTGCACTAGAGGAGATAATATAGATGTATAATGAAGTTATTAGCTCAGAGACCTATATTGGAGGCAGTGCTTGGGACTTATAGCTCTATTGTATAAAAACAAGAAAAGGAGGAAGAATTAGAGGAACTGGAGGCTAATTATACTTCTGGATATAGATTACAAGTTGATAACAAAGATTTTGGTGACTAGATTGCAAGAAGTAGCTCAGCAGATATTAGAGACAGAGCAGAGAAGCTTTGTTGGAGGTTATTTAATATAAGATGAGATAGCTTGGGTCTATGATATTATTGAAGGAGCTCACACTACTGGGGTTAATAGTTGACTAGTATTTCTGGACTAAGAGAAGACTTATAACAGAGTCAGATACATATAGCTGGAGGAGGTATTGAAGTGAATAGAGGTCCTCCCAGAGTTTTGGAGATAACTGATCAGTCTGTTAGAGGGAAGTCAGACAGCTATTATAGTAAATGAGTATAGAGGAGAGTCATTTCTCCTGGGCAGAGAAGTACTGCAGAGAGATCCACTGTCACTAATTCTTTATATCCTCTCTTTAGAGCTATTGTTAGACAGAATATGGTATAGAGTAGAGGGGTTGAATATTCTGAGAGTAAACTAGAAGATAGGGGCCTTTGTTGATGATATGGTGATCAGGCTGAGCTCTGTAGAGGATGTGGCAGTACTGAAGAGTACAGTAAAATGGTATGAGAAGTACTCAGGTACTAATTTTTTTTTTTTTTTTTTTTTTTTTAATGGACTCAAAGTCCTGTAGATTTTTATTAGAAGGGAACCTAGACCTAAAACCCTCTCTCATCATCCATCAAGTACTGTCTCCCTATTGAACCTAGGCTAGCTATTGTCCTATAGCTCAACTATACTAGGTACAGCAGGGCCTAAAGTGGTCCATACCTCATTCTGTATACTATACTCTCTCTACCACTAGGGGGAAATTGACCATATGTCAATGACTGAAGATATATAACCAAAATCCCAATGTATGTACAAGGCTATACTCAAGCCAAATAGAATAGCCCCTGCTACTTTAAGTAGAAATAATAGGTAAAAAAAAAACCCTCCTTAAGATATAGAATAGTAGATAGAGTCAAGTTCTCCTAAGTGAGATAAGTAGAGGACTTATACATAAGGTAAGAGAAGACCCCAAATATCCCACTACTTAAGTCTATGAACCTTGATTATATTACTACATCAGCTCTTAATTCTAGTTAAGTATAGCTAAGATACCTGATCTGAGTAGCCTCAGACCCCCCAACTACCTCTAATAACTGGGACCCAATCTCATAAATTGTCAAAAGTAGCCAAGAGTGACACCTATCACCTAACTGCCCTATACTAATCAAAAGGCCCCACTGAAGTAGTACCTGCTCCAGCCCTGATGACTGCCCCCAGCCTGGTACTCTACTGGTCTACTATTATTGTCCTTTTTCTTATCTGTGATGGTCATCTCCTCTCCCATCCTAATACCACCCAAAAAACAGTCACCTATATCAGAACTATACTTACTGAGAAGTTTGCCAAAGCTAGAGGGCTCCACTATAGGTACTAAGGATCTATAGATAACCTATACTGAGCACTTGATACCCAAGGTCAGCTGACTTCCTATATAATCTGTAATATACTGAGATGATACCTTATTAATAATAGCAAAAGGAAGAAGGTATCATACTAAAATGAGTATACTCCAGATATAGCTGAAGATATTAGAAACTGTGAAAAAGTAGAGAAGATACTGATTGGACATTGATAAAAGGGCAACTCATCACTATTGCTCTCCTTCCACTATACCTATACAGGTACAGCAAACCACACTGGGGTAGAGAGAGAGAAGTTAGAAAAAAGGAGATCCAGACAATTGCCTGCCAAAACTATATGACCAGTATAATAGTAAAGAAAGAGGTGTGGTACTTAGGTGCTAAGCTCAACTAGTATAAGTATGAGACTCTAGGTCTTAGGTGGAGAAATAGTAGAAGGGAATGTGATAGACCCGTCAACACCTTTCACTCGGACCAAACAGTTGGCTCCGCGTCTAAGCCACCAGGATGGTGAGCTTCTCAAGTTTTGGAGGCCACAAATATAGGCTCCAAGGAGCGCCGACAGGTGTACCTCATCTCTTAAGTATAGGAGTCCCACCTGGTCTTTTCGACATAGCCATAGCTTCTAGTTTCAGCAAGTTACAAGGATTTCAAGAATTTCGGGGCAAGATGGGCAAAACTGACACAGGCAAGATGGGCAAGATGGGCAATATGGGTAATACAGGCAACACAGGCAAGACGGGCAAGACGGGCAAGATGGCAAGACGGGCGACATGGGCAAGATGGGCAAAACCAGCAAAACGACACAGGCAAGACGGGCAAGACGGGCAAGATGGGCAAGACGGGCAAAACGGGCAAAATGGGCAAGATGGGCAACATGGGCAAGACAGCAAGATGGGTGACATGGGCAAGATGGGTGACATGGGCAAGACGGGCAAAATGGGCAAAACAACATGGGCAAGACTGGCAAAACGGGCAAGATGGGCAACACGGGCAAGATGGCAAGACGGGCAACATGGGCAAGATGGGCAAAACGGGCAAAACGACAGAGCAAGACTGGCAAAGTGGGCAAGATGGGCAACACGGGCAAGACAAGACGGGCAACATAGGCAAGATGGGCAAAACGGGCAAAACGACAGGCAAGATGGGCAAGACGGGCAAGACGGGCAAGACGGGTAAGACGGGTAACATGGGCAAGACAGGCAAGATGGGCAAGATGGCAAGACGGGTGACATGGGCAAGACGGGCAAAATGGGCAAAATGACATGGGCAAGATGGGCAAAACGGGCAAAACGGACAAGACGGGCAAAACGGGCAAGATGGGCAAAACGGGCAAAACGAGTAAGATGGGCATAATGGGCAAAACGGGCAAGATGGACAACATGGGCAAGATGGCAAGACGGGTGACATGGGTAAGACGGGCAAAATAGGTAATACAACACAGGCAAGACTGGCAAAACGGGCAAGATGGGCAACACGGGCAAGACAAGACGGGCGACATGGGCAAGATGGGCAAAACGGGCAAAACGACAGGCAAGACGGGCAAGATGGGCAAGATGGGCAAGATGGGCAAGGCGGGTAACATGGGCATGACGGGCAAGAGGGACATTGGGAATATTGAACATTGGAGGAGCTGATTGGTGTAGAGAGTGTGGAGAAGACTGGGTTAGAGTCTCCTGACTATGAGATCACACTATTATCCAGAAGCAGATGGATTGGATCTGGGGTCTACAAGAGGCTGGTGTTCTGGCAGATACAGAATTGACTATCTGGGGGGCAACTTTAATATAATATATGATGGCAGGTTAGACAGAACTGATGGAGAGAGGGGTATGGTAGGTAAGAGTGGAGAGATAGAAAACTGGGAGGAGATTGAGAGACTGAGTTCTTTAATAGATACCAGGTAAAAAAAAAAAAAAAAAAAAAAAGGAGGGAATGTGATTGAGACAGTGGCAGAGAAAGCAGTCTATTATCTAGAGATCTATTTTTCAATATATAGCTCTCTGTTGTCTCAGGAATAGTGAGAGTAGTAGCTGTTTGAGTGAGAGGATACTCTCTTGAGATAAAGAGACTGTTATATCTCTCTGGTAGAAAGAGTGATAGTGCTGAATATATATTAGCTATCTAAGCTGTAATATTTGGAGTATTACTTAGACTTTTCAGTATGAGTGATTAAGAGGCTATTGAAGATAGCCAGGTTATAGATATGAATAGAGTGGTAGAGTCAGATTGGCTGAAAGATATTGGCATTACTAGTAGACAGAAGAGGGCTAAACCTGATAGACTTTACCAAGTGTCTATACTACTTGAGAGTATGGTGGCTGAAGTGAGTAAGTGAATTAAGGGGTCAAGAGTGGGTGCTCCTTATGCAGAGAGTGTGAGAGATTCATTTCTCTCTCCAGAACATAACTAGTAACCTGTATTCTCTGGTAATACTGGAGGGGAGCAGAAAGATATACTATAGGAGATTCTGATAGAGAGTGACAGATAGTATTCATTGAATTGACCTCAAATAGTTGAGTGATGAGAGAGAGGAAGAATAGAGACCCCAGATATAGAGATGAGACCATCTGCTATTAGGGGGCACACTAATGAATGAATTTTATTTGGAGGATGGCTTAGAGTATCTGCAGGAGTATGGGAGAGATTTGTGGCCTAAGATCTAGCAGAGAGTAGAAATTGGCAAGAAGTAGGACTAGAATAGCATTTGATCTTAGAGCAAACAGGTGGCAAGGTGGTTCCTCTCCAAGTTCTGGATAGTATACATAGTAGAGGCTCTTATAATACAATGTGATGCTGAATTACTGGTCAGGACATTTGATAGAAGGGAGTGCCTTGGAGTATGAGGAGTATTTTAATGTTGGGCAGGAGGGTGGAGTAGTACAGACTCCTGAACATTGGCTGGGAGAGTGTGAGGTTTTGGGAGACTTTTGGAGAGCAATTGAGGATCAGCTGGGGTTGTAACCTTTTGGAGAGATGAAGGGTGAGAGGTGGGGTAATCTCTGGAGGAGACTAATGGAAGGGGGACTTTTGGGTAGGCTCTGGCTATTTGAGTTGGACTTACTAGATATTGGCTTTATGTATTTGAGGATGGTCAGTAGCTAGTACTTGGAGTATGAGTTGTAAGATAGGAGTAGTTATTGCTGGACATTCTGAATAGTTGGTAGTGGGGATAGGGATCTGGAGAGAGAATTCATAGGAGACTTATAGAGTGTATTTACAAGAAGAGTAGAGAGAGAGTTGAGATTACAGGGGGGTTGATAACTCTCTAAAGAGATAGAGAGAAGGAGAGGAGGAGATTCTAAGTAGAATTGGGTGAAGGGTACATTCATACCTTTGTATTAATATGGAGGTAATAAAGTAGAAGTCCAAGTAACTTTAAAAAAAAAAAAAAACAAAAAAAATAAAAAAAAAAAAAAAAAAAAAAAAAAGAGAAGACAAAGTCAGAGATAGCAGAAAGACCAGAGGAGGGGGGCTTGAGATGAGAAGAGTGAGCTTTGCCAATAAGGTTAAGGTGGGAAGTATGTCTGTAGAGCTAGATAGATGGCTATAAGAAGGAAAGGAGAAGATATTGACTATAGAGATAAAAATAGTTACTCTGAGGAGCTAGAGTGATCAGGCTGGTAGAGCAGTAACTAGAAAGGAGAGGAGAACTGCTGATAGGAGTATGATAGCTAATCTGAAAAAAAATTCAGATATGACAGCTGATAGAAGAGATAAGCAAGTGAGTAGTATAAAGACTAATGATCTGATAGATAGTATAACAGACCTAGTAGCAGTACTATTACTTAAGAAATTAGTATCTAAATTTATAGTTATATGTACTTCTAAGGCTTGGTGAGTATAGTGAAATTAGTATTGGGGCTGCTAATTCAATAGGTAAAAGAGATAGCCTCAGTGAAGTTTCTACAAGGGCTAGAGAGAGTAGAGGTGGGCTTTAAGGAGAAGAGACTAATGCTAGAGATACTAGAAAAGAGAGTGATAGTTAGTGAGGTAGTGATCTCTATAGCAAAATATCTGCAATAAGATCTGAGAGTCTTTCTTATGAGATAAAAGAGTGGTATGCAAATTGTAGGATGAGCTAATAGTAGCCATACTAGAGATAGAGAAATATGAGATAAATATATATAGAGAGGCCACTTTGTTGAAAATTATAAATAAGTATATAGTATATCTATAAGGGCTGAAAAAGAGTTTGATAAAATAGCAGATAGTATATAAGAATATAATAGACCAAATAAATGAATACATATAATAATAAAGAAAGATATAATGAGAAATTATATAACTCAGTAATATTATAATAATTATATTACTATTAAGTAGTATATAAATGAGTGAGATATAAATGATATAAATAATATAGATAAATAATATTCAGCTTATTTTCAATAACTTATAATAGTAATTGCTATAGCAACTGATATATTATCTAACAATCTGATTACAAAGGTCTTGATTATAAAGGCTATCTAAAGTTACTAAATTGATTACTTATACTTAATTAGAAATTACAAACCAACTTATATAAATATCTCTAGTATTCTATCTGAAATAAAATAGTTTTAGTTCAGTCCTTAATATAAGAATTAAGTCTCTCTCCATATATATACATTTCTCTAAATCTTAATAATGACACTTAAGTGACTCTAGTATTTCTAACTAAACCTCAGAAACCTAACTAACTTCTGCCAGAACTAAAGACTGGTATATAAATCCAAAAGACTTAAGGAGTCCCCTTACTAAATCTGAATTCTAAGGTAAATTTAGTCTGTATACAAATAAAGAACAAGTCTCTTATAACTATAGTTATCAAGAAGAATATTGCTGCTATAACTACTTTTAAGTAAATACTTTTTTATACTAAAGGCTTCTTTGTATACTTATATACCAAGTCTCTAAGTAATATCTTATTTTTCAAATTATTCAAGAATAAGAGAGAAATAGAAATATGTAAGTATTGTATATTACAACTTAATAGCAGCAGATTACTGAGCCAAGATAGTATCAAAAATATACTCTTATGAAGTTAGATTCAAGACTAATCTTAGATAAGAGTAATCCTAGAACCAAATGTGAATTACTAGAGAACAGATCTATAAACTAAAGTTAATCTAACAATAGTCATCAGAGAGGTAGTGCTATAATAATATAGATTAAAGGATATATCAGCTACTAGTCAATCAAATATATATATTAAGATTTATATAAAGTTTTTAAGAACTACCACTCAAGTCTTAGGAATATAAGTAGTTGCTATAGACAGAACTTTCTCTGATAACATTCAGGTTATACAACCTTTTAGCAATACTTTCAACACAGTTTCTGGAGAAAAACTACTAGTATCATGGCAACTGATGAGTGTTCTGAGATGTATACTAGGCAGAGTGATCTAGGTACATTCAACTGGCAGTATGTGGGGAGGAGCCCTGGCTTGGGGGAAAGCATGAGGGGCCTGCTGGTAGGTGGACATGGTAGAGGAGGGGGCAGTGCTAGAGGTCAGGAGATAGAGAGGGTGAGCTTTGTAGATAAGGTGAAGGGAGGTCAGCAGAGAGTTGGGCTGGAGGGCTGGCTTAGGAGAGACAAGGAGACAGTAAAGACTGCAAGGCAGTAGCCTCAAGAGGGAGTCTCTTTGGGGGGTCAGAGTAGTGGGGCTGGTGGTGTAAGGGCTGAAGGAGTGACTGCTGATGGGAGTATAATGGGTAATCAGGAAAAAAATCTAGATGAGACTGCTGATGGTAGACCAAGCAGTGGAAAAGGCATGAGGCCTAGCAATCTGACAGATGGTGTAATGGGACTGGCAGTAGCACTATTACTCAAAAAGTCAATCTTAGAGTTTGTAGTCACTTTGTACTTCTGGGGCTTAGTAGTAATAACAAAAATGGTCCTGGGGCTGATTGCTAAGCAGGTGGCTAGAGCAGTATCTGTAAAGTTCCTAAAGAGACTGGAAGGAGTAGAGGTTGGCTTTGAGGAGACTGGACCATTAGAGGAGGCTCTGAAGATGGGGTTGACAATTGGAGAAGTGTGTGTTTTGATAGCACATTGCTTGAGGTGAGACCCCAGGATAGTATAATTGCTGGTGAAGGGGGTGTCCATAATGACTGCTGAGGAGATGAGGAGGAGAGTTGTAGAAGTTATGGCTGAGTATGGTGAGGTGGTTAATATTGGATTCTGGGTCTGAGAGGGGACCTCTTTCAGGACTGGAGATGTTGATGTTCAAATTCAGTTAGCAGGGAAGGAAACTACTGGGAAGACTAGGGACTGACCTTTGGTAATAGTCTGGGGGGCTTTCTTATACAAAGTAATGAGGGTGAAGAGGAGTGAAGAAGAGGAAGAGGATCTGCTGAAGGTGCTGAAAGAGCTGAGCAGTGCTGTGGAGCAGAGGGCAAAGGCTTGGAAAGTGTATATTGAGTCAATGCATTTAGAAGTAGTAGATAAAAAGAGGATTCAGATAGATAAGGGGTGATGGAAAAGATCCCAAGGATACAAGAGGCAGAGAGAGCTATTGGTGAAACTGGAAATCAGGGTAAAGAATGATGCTGGTGGAATTGAAATTGTGGGGGGAGTCAAGGAAAGTATCTAAACCAGCAAGGATAGAGAGAATGCAAAGAAGAGGCCAGGAGGGGGAGAGGAGGTGAAGAGAAATAACCCTTATGTAGATGGTACCTTTGAGGTCTGAGAGCTATCTCTGACCCCTACACCACTTATTAGATGAGGTCCAGCTTCAAGGAGTAGGGTGGTGGAGGATGTACCTATGTGGGGAGCTCAGAGGATACACTTTGGAGTTCTGGAGGTAGTGAAGGGGGGGCAGGTGGTAGTGGTGGGTGAGGATAAACTGGTAGATGTTCAGGAGGAGGAGTGGGATGAGGCTGTGAGTATATGGGCTGATATCTTGATGCTAGATGGAGGGCAGCCAGTAACTCTTAGAGGGAAAGGATGTACAAGATGATGAACAACTTTACAGTAGAGGAATTGGGGGAGATGGACCTATGAGTAATGAGTGATGAGCATTGAATGTATCCTGTATAGAGAGAAAGTGGTAGAGGTACTGAAGGCAGAGATCCTTATAGTCTTTCTGGAGGAAAAAGGGTATGAGGTTGACAAGGAAAGAGAGGTGGGACTGGCAGTCACTGCTGGTGAGAGGACTGCTTTCTGTTGGGCAGAGCAGCATGGGTTACAGCTCTGATAGGAGGTCTGCCTAGAATATTATGAGGAATTTGAGGAGAAGGAAGATGGGGAGCTCACTGAACTTCTGGTGGGACTGAAGGCTCAGAGGACTGAAGAGGAGGCAAAATCTGCAGAATATGATCTGGATCTGGCTCAGGAGGAGATAACATAGAGTAGTAGAGGATATATTTACTATTATATATTATTCCTTATGAATAGTACAACCAAAATTTTCTCTTTAAATGTGAATGAACTCTGGGATTTGTTTTGTTGATAGAATATTTTTACTTGGCTGAAGGGATTGGAGACTGATCTCTTTCTTTTGCAGGATGTCAGATGTGAGGATGATTTGGATAAACTGGAATGGATAAAGGAATGGAGAGGGGAGATAATTTAGAAGGGCAAGGTTGGGATTCTGGTCAGAAAGAGCAGAGGAGAGATATGGGATATGCAGACCTGGGGAGACAGGCTAGTCTGGGGTGAGTAGATTCACACTGGGCAGAAACCGGTTATAGTTGGATCCTGCTACTATCTTGCAGTAAGGAGTGAATGAGTAGAGTGGGTAAAGAGTCTCTAGGAGGAAGGGACTCTGGCAGGGACTGTAGTGGACATACTTGGTGGTGACTTTAATATGATCAGAGATATACTGTTGGATAGAACTGATAGAGGGTGGGGGGTGAAGGGAAAGAGTGGAGGTTTGGAGGCATGGAAGGAGGTAGAGAGGCTGAGTGCTTTGGTGGATGCTAGCAGGAAGCTATGAGGTGAAAGAAGGGTATATACTCATTGGGTAAGTGGTCTAGAGATGAGGATCAACTGGATTTTGACAGTAGACTGCTGGGGTCTAGATATTTGGGGGTCTCTGGAGGTAGAATGGTATCTGTGGTCCAATTATTAGGACTGCTGGATCAGGGGCATTTTGGGGGGAGTAGGGATAGACTAGAACATTGATGCCTCAACTTCTCTCTGGTGGACAACAAGGTACTGTGAGACAGGTGGGCTGAGGATATTCAGTAGAGGGTGGAGGGGTGGATAAGAAAAGGTGCCTCAGTTGGCATTAGGTAGATGAGGCTGAAGGAGGCTGCTAGGATCTATTGGAGGGAGGCAGGTGTGGCAGCTAGGAGATAGAAAAGAAAGAAGAGGATATGGACCTCTACTAGATTTATGAAGCTGTTGAAAGATTGGGCAGATTTGGTGGCCCTGGAGAGAGTGGAGGATTAGATATTGCTATAGACAAGAATGGAGGTTGTGGAGTTGCAACAGATATTGTGGGCAGAGGAGGAGGTGTAGGTACAGAATATGGTAGCACATCTTTATTGGCAGGGGCTGGAGGAAGACAAGAGGCCCTCTAAGTTTCTCATAAGAGTCCTTCAGGTAAGGAGGGTTCAGCAGAGGTGGGAGGGAGGGTTCTTGATTCTGAGAGAACATTGGTGTATAGCATACAAGACATTCTTAGATCACTGAAGGAGCAGTGGAGTGGCTTATGGAGTGAGGAGGAGGGTGAGGCAGAAGATGCCTCCATTGGTATTGCTTTGGAGAATTAGTACCTGCTATAGGCAGAAGGGCTGAGCAATCTGGTAATGCCAGTGCAGGAGGAGGAGATTTGCCAGATTCTTGCCATAACTACATTGGGTATAGTACTAGAGGAGGATGGCCTGCCCTGGGCATTCTGGAAGAAGATGGTGGACATCTCTAGTATACTGGGAGAGCTGAGAGTATTCTGTAACTTGGTACTACAGTCTGGAAGATGGGTAGGGGAGTAGGATCTGGGGCTGGTAGTACTACTATATAAGAATAAAGGCAGAAGAGAGGACTGGAGGAACTGGAGGCCAATCATGCTACTGGATATAGACAGGAAGTTGATTACTAAGGTAGTAGTAGTGAAGCTGTAAAAGGTAGCCCAGCAGATCTTGGGGGTAGAGCAGTAGGGATTTGTCAGAGGCCAGCTCATTCAGGATGACACAGCTTGGGTACATGTATTATTGAAGAGATATGGGCCTGTGGATTGGATGGGCACCTGGTCTTCTTGGATCAGAAGAAGGCATATGACTGTATTCAGAGGGTCTAGTTGGCAAAGGTGCTAGACAGGATTGGAGTCCCTCATCAGTTTCAAGCAGCAATGGTCAGCCTACTGAAAGGGAGCAGGGCTGCACTCATATATAATGGGTATTGAGAGGTAGCTTTCTCTCTAGGTAGAAGTGTTCTCCAGAGAGACCCACTGTTCCCCATTTTGTATATACTCTCCTTAGAGCCTCTAATGGATAGGATTCAGTGGAAGATAGGAGGACTTTCAATTTATGGCATTAAGTGGAAAGTTGGTACTTTTGCAGATAATATAGTAGTTGGTCTGGGTTCAATTGCCAATATTGAGGAACTCAAGGAGACTGTGGAGTGGTATGAGGCACACTCTGGGGCTAAACTCAACTGACACAAGTATAAAACAATAGTGCTAAATAATGACCTGGTAGGGGGGGAGATCATTGGAACAATTGTCTCTGCTGAAGAGGCAGTGAGGTACTTAGACATCTATCTGTCAGTATAGGTTCATTCTTCCAAAACTCTGGTGGGAGCAGTGGGTGGTTATCTGGGGAGAGGCTCTGCAAAGCTAGAGAGGCTGCCACTTGTCTCTAGTAGGGCATGTTTCCATTTTGAATACTTACTAGCTGCTGAAGCTATGGTATCTGGCATACTATCTGGACTTCCCAGCCTGAGTGGTGAAGAGACTACTGAAACTGGCCAAGGGGTGGATCTGAGCAGGGAGAAGGAGTCAGATTAGCTGGAAAATTTTGTCCCTACCAGTGACTAGAGGGGGACTTAGACTGGTTGACTTCCTGAAGAGGTTATACTGCCTGAGAGCATAGTGGCTGAAGAGAGCTATTGAGCTGGGAGGAGATAGCTGGGTTTCTCTATTGAAGAAGGTCTAGGAGATAAAGTCCTCACTGAGAGGATCTATGAGAGATCTTCTGTTCTTAGTGGGGCTTCAGAACAATGAGTATATGTAGTTTAAGGGCTTCTAGTGAGAAGTTGCTAATGGGGCACACTGCATTGAAATTCACTGGCAGAGAGATAAGAGAGAAAGGCCTTGGGGCTCAGAATGTGGAAATGGGACTGAGTGTTATTGGGGAGTGCCCCCCTTGGTAACTTTGATATTAAGTTGATTGCTAGAGGGGGTTGGGGCAGGATCTGTGGCCCAGCAGATAGTAGTTAGTGGGTGTTGGCAAAGGATGTAATTGGAACAGGATCTGGAACTAGAGTACTGAGGTTTGGCAGTAGATATCACCAAAGTATTAGATAGTCTAATGGTATATATTGAGGAGGAATATCATACTCAACTTTCACTCTGGCTACCTGGTGGAAGGGAAAACTCTTGACTGTGAGAAGTATTATAATGTTGGACAGAAAGGGGGTTTTGTATAGATACCTGAACATTAGCTAGGGGAGTGTAAGATACTCAGTGACTTTTGGATAGTAGTTAGAAAGAGATTGGGTGTCATGCAGAGGGGGAATGGTGTAAGGGGTCAGTGAGAGGATCTGCAGAATAGACTGGTGAGAGGGGTTGAGAAGGAATAGCTTACTTTAGAGTGGGTGCTGGCTATATAGATAGGGTTGGTAGGATATTAGCTGTATGTATTTGAGAATAAGAGATGTCTGAGTTTAGGAGTGCAACTGTTGTAATGGGAAGGACTGATGGAGGATACTCTGATGGATTGGTGATATGGATAGAGACTACAGAGTGATCAGTAGTATCATTTGGTAGAGAAGATATATAGAAGAGTAGAGAGAGGGTTAGGGTTGTAGGAGACAGAGTGATTTTTAAATATAAAAGGATAGAGAGAGGGAGAGGGGTTTCTCCATGAGGATTGGGTAGTGGGAGGAGATAATATAATTATATGTATAGACTGATAATAAATGGCAAAGTCTGAGTGACTATAAAAAAAAAAAAAAAAAAAAAAAAAAAAAAAAAAAGTGGTTGCTATAGGTTTAATTCTCTTATCTGTAATTATATTGAAGCTACTAGGACTTCAGAATTCACTACTGTAAATACTCAGAAATTTCTAGTCTATATTACTTCAGTTTTCTCTATAGTAGCTAAAGAGTAGATTGTATCTGATATATACTATCTACCCAAACATCTCTCTATTATCAGTTAGCTATATACTATACTAATATTATTACAAGATATGAGAATAAGTAGTCAGACATTCTATCTCAAATCTTTGATAAAGAAGTATGTAGGTCCATCTACTTAATTAGATATCAAGACTCTTTTTAAAGAATCCAGCTAGTATGAGGATATACCATCTCATCAAAGAAGGAATTCAGATAAAGATTCTACAGAATATCAGTCTGATAATAACCAATAAAGAACAGTAGGTCTAGAAATTTTTTAAGGACTCATGGCTAAAGAGATTAGACCCATCAAACTTTAAAACCAATTTAAGCATCTATACTATAGTTTGGTTTATCTATTCTTACAGAACTTTTTGATCTGATCTCTGGAACTAAGTAACTCCAAGTTACTCAGTAATATAACTACAGTAGACAGAACAATCTTTAGAAGAATTCACCTCTACAGGTCTACCACTAATAATTAATATAATGATAGATATAAATATTTTGGTCCTAATTACCCAATTAGCTATACTAGCAGAGATAGTAAGACAAATTGCTAAGCAAAACAAACTCACTAAGATCTTGAGAGTTCTAATATTTAGCAGAAAAAATAGTAATATAAAAATATTCATCAATATAATAGATATAGAATATAGAGTAAACTAATAAAATAATAACTAAGTCTCTATAAGAATACTCACCAATAATATTGATAGCACTCTCTAATAGTTGTTTACTACATTAGTAGTATAGGTAGAAATAGTTGCAACCTTCTTTACAATTAGCAGCTGAATTCTAGTATACCTTAAAAGAATACTCAGTAATCTGGAAAAATCATCTTCAAGTAACTAGACAGGTGGTTACTACAAATAGAATAGACTGAGATAACTATATAGCAGATCTAAGACTCAAGATCCTACTACTGAAAAAATTCAGAAATATAGCCTATATATAAGAAACTTGGATTAAACTAGTCTAGATAAAGTTTTATAAAAATGACAAAGAGGATTTAGAAATCTTTATTATCAGAATAAATGCTTATCTTAAGACCATAGAACTTACCTACCAGAAAAAAAATCTGACAATTAATAGCACTATGGTTAACTATCTTTTTGCAGCCCTACCAGACTAGCTCATTCAGAAGATTAAGAAATAAGATCTCCTTCAAGAATACCTACATTACTTATGATACTTTACTTAGATTTAAAGAAGAGTATATGAAATTCTTACTGCTCAGATTTCATACAATTAAAAACATAAGAAAGATACATAACTAAGACAAGAGAAACTCTCTCAGAAGAAATAACTAAAAAGATTAGAGAAATCAGTAAAACTATAGAGAACCCAAACTTCTCAATAAGGATAAAAAGAAACAGCTCTATAAAAAAGAATTATACTTTATCTATAAGAAGGCAGAATATATTTCCTTTAGATATTCTGAGAAAAGAAACAGAAACTCTTTAGATAAACTCAGTAACCAGACCATCACTATTATTAGAGAAGGCCCTAGAGAAAAGAACTCTGAGAATATCATTAAAATATAAAAAATATAGTATAAGACTATTATCTCTACTAAGGTTTATCTTACTAATACTGGATATAACCTCTATAGTAGCCAGGATCTCACTATTTCATCAAGCACCAATATTATAGTATATATGTATCAGAATTACTTTTTTTTTTTTTTTTTTTTTTTTTTTTTTATTTTTTGATTTTTTTTTTTTTTTTTTTTTTTTTTATAATCACTTGGACTCCTTGCTTTATTACTATATTCTATATTATACATATTAAATACAATATCTGACCCAACTCACTACCCAATCCTCCTAAGAGAGATCCCACTAACTTTTATTTATTTAAAGACTACTTGGCCCTCAATCACCTCTATTTAACCCCTGCTCTGCACATAGATCTCTTCAACAAGCTGGTGGTAATGGCCACCCTGAGGCCCCTAGCCCACCCACCAGTCAGTCAAGAGATCCTCTATCAGCCTGTCCCACCTTAACAATTTCTTTGCAATACTCAACCACTATTCTCTCTTAAATATAAAGAGCCAATGCTCAGCCAGTTCTACTCAAATTACCAAGACCCAGCCACATATAATTTACTCATTCCCCACTCTCCCTATAAGATGCTTCAATAGCCCTCACCTCATCTCCCCTCTTATGGACCCCCAGACACTCTCCTATCATGATTCAGAAATTATCAAGCACCTCATACTCCTCTAACTAATATTCAGGCAACTGTACAAAACTCTCTTCCCACTCCACATTAAGGTACTCCTTACACTCAAACTCCTCACCCTAAATCAAATGTCTAGAGCAGAAGTTCAGCATAATATTTTTTCTCAGTATATACCATCATACCACCCAGAACTTAGGAGAAAGCTACTGCTTGACCTCAACACACCAGGACCAAATACCATCTCAGTCCCACTCTTCATCTATATCAATACTCTGCCAACCCATCAGTCATATATCCAATCCCATCTCTCTCTGACACTTAATCTTATCTCTAATATTAAATTCAATAAAGGGAGAGCTCCTAAGCAGGAGTCTATCCCAGTATCATATTGCTAGCTCCAATATATCTTCCCTCATCACCCCACTACTACAGCCAAATACAATATACCCCCACAGCAATCTCCCACCAGAATCCTTTGAAGCACAATCTCCCACTGCCCTGCAGGCCCACTAGTAACAAAAGATCTCCTGTAGAACCTCTCAGAGAAACTCTCAACTCTCACACCTTCTGCATCAATAGGACCCAGCCACTCTCTTATAGTTCCACCACCCTCCTCAGCCACCAGACTCTCAAGCAATAGAGCTTCTTTAGGAAATCCACTAGATCAAGACTGCTATAGTTTACTGGCAGTGAAAGAGTGCTCCAGTCAATTTGACTCTAGTGCCCTACTCAGATTCAATCCTTAGCTAACTTCAATAGCTGTCTCACTACCTAAGAAGGGAAATCCAGATAGTAGGCCAAGTATCATATCTTTGGTAGCCAATAGATATTTAGAATTACTACTCTGCTAGCCAGAGAGATGTGATGCCCTCTTCAGCTCTAAAGTATCTCACTCCAACTTGAGACCCTGCTCTTCTACCAGGCCCTGGTCAGAACAGACCTATATATCAACAGATAAACTCTAAGATACTGTACAGCCTTGCCAGCCAAGATAATTATTCCAATGATATTTTCTCCCACCACCTTATTCCTAAGCACTATTGTCTTATATTTATATCAATTCAGTCTTACACCAGAACATATCTCATACTACTCCACTGTCTCCCTCAATGCTGCCATATCAGCCACAGAGCCAAGCCCCACCACTATGTCATTGATAAAGACACCCATCTTCTAAATAACTTTGAATACTAACAACTCTGCCACTCTCTGCCTTATTCTATCTATAAGGAGTTCTAATGAGAGAGCATAGAGAATATATGACAATAGATCCCTTTGAGAGACCTCTCTTTCTAAGGGTAAATATTGTATCTCTATGACTATTGTACAAGATAGCAGTCTTACTACTCTCTAGTAAGCTAACTATTGAGACCTAGAATCATCATAGGACCCAATCTTGTCCAGTACTTTACCTAGCCAGATATGTCTTACTGATCATAGGTCTTTTCTTGATCCAAAAAACTAGCCTCCTATCCAGACTACTTATCCTCACTCCTTCTATAATACTATACACCTATGTAGTACTATCTCAAATGAGGCATCTCCCAACAAAACCATACTGCTCCTCACCCAATACCTATTAGACTACATACTGTAGGTATGCTACTATTATCTTGGTAACCCACTTTCTATCCATATCCAGGAGCATGATCAGTCTCCAGTTCTTTCAATTCTCTCTATCACTCTTGTTCTTATAGAGTAAGATCACTAAGCTAAGATCCTGCTTGCCAACCCATTTTCCTGTTAAGAGAACATAATCATATAGTACTACTATTTCTCCAAAAACTCTAGAGACTCCCACCATTTACTTCCAGAAATCCCAAAGGAGCCCATCCTCACTTGGAGCCATGTCTGACTTTGTAGTAGAAATGACCCACTGAATCTCCTCCTGAACTGGCCAGGATAGCTGGTCAATACCATCTACTGAGAGCAGATTCTAGTTCTCCAGAGTAAGCTCAATGTCCTCAGTACTGATACCCCCAACCTCCTCACTTTATAAATCACTCCATCATTCCTTGAGAGAGCCTAGGATCTGCTGGATACCATGAAAAACCATACCTACCAAATCAACCATGCCATCTCACCTCTGCTTTACCTGTCTGGCCTGAAGTAACTAAGAAAGATATTTGGAGAGCCTCTCCCTCTCTTCCAGCCCCTGCCATCACAACCAAGTAGCTATCTTCTTTATATACCTCTCCTCCTCCTCCTCCCTCAAGATAGTTTATAGCTCCACTATCTCCAATTTGGCATATGTCAACCTCCAATCATCAATCTCTTCCAAGCTCAGCAATTTAGCCCAAGCTCTCTGCAGCCAAGCAAGTTTGCTAGAGGCCCAATATACTCTCTCCCTTCTCTGTTTTTCTACTGTCTGATCAGTCTCCCCCCAGTAAACTCTGGCCATCTCCTTCAACTACCCCTAATAAGCATCTATAGAAAGACTCTCACTGATCCAAATGTCAATCTTTCACTGAATATCTACAGCCCATCTGTTCCACAGCTCTCTCTCTGCTAGTAGAGAGGAGTTGAGATACTAATATCTAGGCCCATCTCTATTCTCCCTAAAATGACCCTATCTTAACAGTCTCTAATGATCAGACTACAGACACCACTCAGCCTCCAGTGACTTCCAAACATTCAAACTCCAGTAGTCTGCCATTAGCACTTAGTTAATTCTTATCTCTAAGCCATTTACCTAGTATATATAAACCCTTCTATCTCTCCAGAACCCTCTGCTAGTATCCACTAGAGAACTCAGTCTTTCTACTTTCTCTTACATCTTCAGACCCCCACTCTAACTCTCAGCCCCCTGCTCTCTGTCAGTTCTATCCACCAGTACATCCCTGACCATATTAAAGTTCTTTCTAAGAATATCAACTCTAGCCTCCATGAGGACTCCACTTTCTTAAAGTTTCTTCATCCACTCCATCTGCTCACCCTGCACAGTAGGGCAGTAGTAGGAATCCACTGTTACTGGCTCCCATCCTGATCAACTCCACTCTCCCCAAATCAGCCAGTCTCCTCAGCTCCTCATATCTTGTATCTCTCCTTTGCTACTCCAGACTAAAATCCCAACCTTACCCTTTCAAACAGCCTCACCTCTCCATTCCTTCATCCAATCCAGTCTATCCAAGTTATCTTCACATTTAATATCCTGCAAAAGAAAGAGATCAGCATCCAATCTCTTCAACCAAGTAAAAATGTTCTACCATCAAACTGATCTCCATAGCCTATTTATGTTCAAAGAAAAAATATTAGTTATACTATTCATAGGAAGTAATATAAAAGTCAAGCATAATTTCTACAGCTCCACATTTATCTTCTCCTGTACCAAGTTCAAATTGTATTCAATAGTCATCTCCTCCTCTTCTACCCTCTTAGCCTCCAATCCCACCAGTAGTTCAGCTAGCTCCCCATTCTCCTTTTCCTCAAAGTCCTCATAATACTCTAAGCAGACTTCTTGCCAAAGCTGTAATCTATATCTCTCTACCCACCAGAGGATAGCCTACTCCCCAGCAACAACTGCTAGCTCCATCTCCCTCACCTTATCAATCTTATATCCTTTCTTTTCCAAGAAAACTGCAAGTACCTCCACCTTCAGGGCCTTCACCACTCCATCTCTATACAAGATTTGTATCCATTGATCATTACTGAGCACTCTCAGATCCATATCACCCAACTCCTCAACCACTAAGTTGTTTATCATCTGATATATCCACTGTAGGTTTCCCACCTCCTTTCTATCTAGAGTTGTCAGTCTCCTCTCTTCTAGTATCAAGGTATCAGCCCCCACACTTGTAGTCTCATCCCACTCCTTCTCAGGAATATCTATCAGTTCATCCTCACCAGCTACCACTATCTGTCCCCCTTTCACCATCTCAGGAACCCAAAGTATACTCACTGAGCACCTTACATAGGCACATTCTCTACTGCCTGGCCTCTTGAGACTGGACCTCTTCTGATAAGAGGAGGAGTGTCCTCTCAGACTTCAAATGTATCATTATATATAGGTCTTTGCTTGACACCTTCTCAGCCTCTTTCAGATCCTTCTCCACATTCTCTCCACCTTTACTGACCCAGACACTCACTTTGGCTCTCTCAGTATTCTCAATATCATCAGTATCTCTCTTTGCCTTCTCCTCCAGATTTGTCAGCAACTCTCTCTACCTCTTATGATCTTAGAACCTCTCCTACAGCTCTTTATCAATACAGATGCACTTCCCATCTACTACCTCCAAATGTATTGACTCTATATATACCTTTCAAGCCTTTGTCCTCTGCTCCACTACACTACTTAGCTCCTTCAGTATCTCCAACAAATTCTCCTCCTTCTTCTTATTCCTCTTCACCCTCATCATCTTATACATGAAGGCCTCCCATACTATTATTGATGACCAATTGTGAGTCTTTCTAATAATCTCCCTCTCAGCCAACTAAATCCAGACATCAATATCTCTTGTTCTGAATGAGATCCCTTCTCAGACCTGAAACCCAATATAGACTACCTCATACTTGGCCATAATCTTTTCAACTCTCTTCCTTATCACCACAGCAGTTACTATGGGTACTCCTTTAATCAGAAGTTATATCACTCTGGAGTCTCACCTCAAGCATTATATCATCAAAATACATATCTCCCCAATAGTCAGCCTAGCCTTCAGTGTATCTTCTAATGGCCCAGCCTTCTTAAAGCTCACCTCCACTTCTTTTAAACTCCTCAGAAACTTCATAGATACCACACTCTCTATCTGCTTAGCAATTGGCTCCAAAACCATTTTCACCAGCAATTGCCATCTCTCTCTGGTACCTCTCAGATTATACAACTTTTGGAAAGCAACTACAATATCATTTTTGAAGAAAAGAGGCTAGTAACATAGTGACTGACAGGCAATCTGAGGTACATACTAGGCAGGGTGACCTGAGTGCATTTGACTGGCAGCATGTGGGGAGAGGCCCTGGTCTGAGGGGAGGTATGAGAGGGCTGCTGGCAGGTAGATGTGGAAGGAAAGGAGGTGGTAGTAGAGGACAAAGATCTGGAAGGGCAAGCTTTGCTGAGATGGTGAAGGAGAGAAGGCAGATATCAGGGCTGGAGGATTGGTTGAGGAAAGGCAAGGAAACAGAGAAGGCGACAGTATATGGGGGAGTAGCCCTTGGCAGAGAGAGCAGTGGGGCTGGAGGTATAGTGGCTGGGGGAGGTGTGATGGCTGATGGAGATAGGACTGCTAATTTGGAAAAAATCCAGATGTGACTGTGGATGGTGCAGCTGAGTAACTGGGGCTTAGGAGATAAGGAGATTTGGCAGATAGTGTGATGGGCCTAGCAGTGGCGCCATTACTCAAGAAATCGATCTCAGCATTCGTGATGACACTGTGCTTCCAGGGCCTAGCAGTGATGGTAAAAATTGTACTGGGGCTGATTGCTAAGCAGATGGCTAGAGCAGTATCCATAAAGTTTTTGAAGAGACTGGAGGGAGTGGAGGTGGGCTTTGAAGAGGCTGAGTCTTTGGAGGAAGTATTGAAGATTGGATTGATAGTTGGGGAGATATGTGTTCCAATGACACGATGCCTGAAATGGGATCCCAGAGTGGTCTAACTGCTGGTGAAAGGGGTGCTCATAGTGATAGTGATAGAGACAAGAAGGAGAGTTGAGGAGGTTATGGTGGAGTATGGAGAGGTGGTGGATATTGGATTTAGAGTCTAGGAGGGGACCTCACTCAGGACTGGAGATGTGGATGTGAGGATTTGGCTGGCAGGAAAGGAGGCCACCAGGAAGGCAAGGGACTGACCTTCTGGTATGGTCTGAGGGGTGATTGTATGCAAGGTAACGAGGGTGAAGGGGAGTGAGGAGGAGGAAGAGGACTTATTGGAAGTACTGGAAGAGTTGAGTGATACAGTGGAATAGTGAGTGAAGGCTTGGAGGGCCTTTGAGGAGGCGATGCACTTGGAGGTAGTGGATGGGAAGTGGATTTGAGTGAGCAAGAAGCAGTGGAAACGAGATCAGAGATGTAAGAGACAGAGGGAACTGCTGGCAAAGATGAAGGGTGGGCCTCAGAAGAATATGAGCAGGATGGTGGACATGGGGGGGGCCAAAGTGAGTATCTAGGCAGATGAGAGAAGTGAGAGTACTGGGAAGGGGACTGGTGAGAACAGGGAGGTGACTGGGAAGGACTCATATGTGGATAGTATGCTGAAGGTTTGGAATGAGACATGAGAGGACTCCCCTACCCCTACTCTTCTTATGGCAGGGCCCAGCTTTCCAAAGCAGGGTGGTGGAGGATATGCCAATGTGGAGGGCCCAGCAAGTACAATTTGGAGTTCTGGAGGTGGTGAAAGGGGGATAAGTGGTGGCAGTTGGTGAGGAGGAACTGGTGAATGTCCCAGAGGAGTGAGATGAGGCTGCAAGTACTGGGGCTGATACTACAATGCTGGATGGTGGGAGGCCGGCGACCCCTAGAGGAAAGGAGGTGGGGAACCTACTTTGGATGTGCAGGATGATGAACAACCTGGTAGCCGAGGAGCTGGGAGAGGTGGATTTGAGGGTAATGAGTGATGAGCATTAGACAAGGATCCTGCAGGAGGAGGGAGTGATGATGGCATTGAAGGTAGAAATTCTTGTGGTGTATCTGGAGGAGGAGGGCTATGAGGTAGATAAGAAGTGAGAGGCAGAGATGGTGGGAGTTGTAGGAGAGAGAGCTGAATACTGCTGGACCAAGCATTATAGACTGCAGCTCTGGCAGGAAGTCTGCCTGAAGTACTAAGAGGAATTCGAGGAGAAGGCAGATGGGGAGATGAATGAGCTGTTGGCTGGACTAGAGGCTCAGAGGGATGAAGAGGAGGCGGTGACTGCAGAACATAATCTGAACTTGGTGCAGGAGGAGATGAACATAGAGCAGTAGAGAAAGCTTGATAATATACTATTTTTTACTATGAATAGTACAACTAACATTTTTTCTTTGAACGTGAATGGGTTATGGGGTGCTTATCAATATAAGAACATTTTTACTTAGCTGAAGGGATTGGAGGCCGATCTCTTCCTCTTGCAGGATATCAGATGTGAGGATGACTTGGATAGACTGGAATGGATGAAGGAGTGGAGAGGTGAGGCAGTCTGGAAGGGCAAGGTTGGGATTCTGGTGTGGAAAGGCAGAGGGGAGATAAGAGATATGTGGAGCTGGGGGGATAGATTGGTCTGGGGAGAGTGAATATGCACAGGTTGGGAGCCAGTCATGGTGGGCTCCTGTTACTGCCCTGTAGTATGGAGTGAGCATGTGAATTGGGTGAAGGGCCTACAGGAGAGTGGAATTCTTGCAAAGGTTGGAGTGGATATGCTTGGTGGGACTTCAATATGGTCCGAGATATATTGAGAGATAGAACTAATGGAGGATGAGGAGCTGAGGATTGGAGTGGAGGACTGGCAGCATAGGAGGAAGTGGAAAGATTGAGTGCTCTGGTGGATGCAGGTAGAGAATGTTGGGGGGATAGGAGGGTGTACATACACTAGACCAGGGGCCTGGGGACAAGGATTGATTGGATTCTGATAGCCAGCTACTGGGGCTTGGATGTTTGGAAGTTGCTGGAGGTGGAATGGTGTCCTTGGTCGGACCATTGGGGGCTTTTAGAGCAGGGGCATTTTGGGGGAAGTGGGAATGGGTCTAGATATTGGCATCTCAATTCCTCCTTACTAGATGATAAGATCTGATAGAATGAGTGAGCTGAAGACATTCAACTATGAGTGGAGTACTGGAGGCAGGAAGGTGCCCCAGTTGGTATTTAGTGGATGAGGATGAAGAAGATGATCAGGACCTTCTAGAGTGAGGCTGGTAAGGAGGCTGGGAAACAGAGGAGGTAGCAGGTGTGGTGGGCTTCTAGTAGACTGTCTAGACTCTTGGAGGACTGGGCAAGACTGGTAACATTGGAGGGGGAGGAGGACTGGAGATTGATAAGGATAAGAATAAAGGTGGTTAAACTACAACAAGTGCTGTGAAATGAGGAGGAGGCAAGGGTCCAGGGTCTGGTGGCACAGCTTCATTGGCAGGGGTTGGAGGAAGGAGAGCAGCCCTCAAAGTTTCTCACAAGAGCTCTTCAGGTGAGAAGAGTGCAACAAAGGTGGGAGGGGGTGCTTAATGCTGATGGTATATTGGTGCATGGTGTACAAGACATTCTTGGATCATTAAAGGAGCATTGGAGTGGATTGTGGAGTGAGGAGGAGGGTGGGGCAGATACTGAGGACATTGACTGAGCATTGGAGGATTGGTACTCTACACAAGCAGATGGGTTGGGTGACTTAGTACTGCTAGTGCAAGAGGAGGAGATCTGCCAGGTTCTTGCTGCAACAACCTTGGGTATGGTGCCTAGGGAGGAGGGTCTGCCCTGAGACTTCTGGAAAAAGATGGTGGGAGTTCCAGGAGTACTGGGAGAGATGACGGCACTATGTAATTGGATTCTACAGTCAGGGAGATGGGTGGGAGACCAGGATCTGGGGCTGGTGACATTGCTTTATAAGAACAAAGGAAGGCAAGAGGACTGGAAGAACTGGAGGCTGATTATGCTACTGGATATAGACAGAAAGTTGGTTACCAAGATAGTGGTCACAAGGTTGCAAAAGGTGGCCCAGTAAGTCTTGGGTGATGAGCAGAGGGGCTTTGTGGGAGGCTGGCTCATCAGGGATAGCACAGCATGGGTTCATAGAGTTATTGAAGGGGCATGAGCCAGTGGACTGGATGGGTGTCTGGTCTTTCTAGACCAGGAGAAGGCTTATGACCGAGTGCGACAGGTCTGGCTGGCAAAAGTATTAGATAGGATTGGGGTCCCACACCAGTTCAGGACAGCCATGGTCAGCCTACTGGAAGGAAGTAGGGCTGCACTCATGTGTAATGGACATAGAGAGATAGCATTTCTCCTGGGTAGGGGGGTGCCCCAGGGGGACCCACTGTCTCCCATTTTGTATGCTCTTTCTCTGGAGCTCTTCATGGACAGAATCAGATAGAAGATAGTGGGGCTCTCTATCTTTGGCATTGGGTGGAAAGTAGGGACATTTGCAGATAACATAGTGGTCAGCTTGGGATCAATTGCAGATATAGAGAAGCTCAAGGAAATAGTGAAGTGGTATGAGGCGAACTCTGGGGCTAGGCTTAATTGACATAAGTGTGAAACAATGGTGTTAGGCAATGGTCTGATGGGAGAGGAGATTATTGGTACCATTGTCCCTGCTGGTGAGGTGGTATGGTACTTGGGTATTTATCTGTCAGTATATAGATTGGTTCTGCTCAGACTTTGGTGGGAGCAGTGGGTTGGCATCTGGGAGAAGGCCCTGCAGAGTTGGGGGGGCTGCCAATTGTCTCTGGCAGGATGTATTTTGATTCTGAACATCTATTGGCTGCCAAAGTTGTGATATCTGGCTTATCATCTAGACTTCTCAGCTTGGGTGGTGAAGCAATTAATAAAGCTGGCCAAGGGGTAGATCTGGGCTGGAAGGTAGAGTCAAATCAGCTGGGAGGTCTTGTCTTTATCGGTGGCGAGTGGGGGACTTGGGCTGGTGGACTTTCCTAAGAGGCTGCACTGCTTGAGAGCATGGTGGCTGAAGAGAGCAGTGGAGTTGAGAGGGGGTGATTGGGTCCCCCTACTGCAGAAAGTCTGGGAGATAAGGTCCTCTCTGAGAGGTTCAACTAGTGATCTCCTAGCACTTGTGGGCCTTCAGAATACTGAACAATTGTGATACAAAGGCTTCTGGTGGGGAGTGGCAGAGGGGGTGTGCCGTATTGGAATTAGGTGGCAGGGAAATGAAGGGGAGGTAGCTTGGGACCCAGCAATGTGGAGATGGGACTGAGTGTTACTGAGTGGCATTTTCTTAATGGAGTTTGACATTGGTGATGGGATTGAATGCCAATGGGGACCAGGCCAGGACCTGTAGCCTGGCAGTTGACAAGGAGTAGAAATCAGTGAGGAGTGGGACTGGTATAGCATTTGGGCCTGGAGTGCCGAGGTGAGGAGATAACTACTACTAAAGTACTGGGTGGTCTGGTGGCATGTGCTGAGACAGAATGTCATGCTCAACTTCCACTCAGGTCACCTTATCGAGGGAGGTTGCTTCGACTATGAAGAGTGTTATAATATAGAGCAAGAAGGGGGATATGTGCAGACACCTAAACATTGGCTAGGAGAGTGTAAGGTACTTAGTACCTTTTGGCAGAACATTGGAGATCATTTGGGGGTAGTGTGTAGGGGAGCTGGCATGTGGGGGCAGTGGGAGGATTTAAGAGATAGATTGGAGGGAGGGGTGGAGAAGAAATGGCTGATATTAGACTAGACTTTGGCCATTTGGGTGGGGCTGGCCAGTCACTGGTTATTTGTTTTTGAGGATGAGAGGAGACTTGGCTCAGAGGTCAGGCTGCTGAGATAGCGTAGCCTTATAGAAGACACCTTGATGGGCTGGTGGCTTGGTTGGGGGTTTCAGGGGGGTCGAAGGCACTATTTGGTAGAGAAAATCTGTAGGCAGAGTAGGGGGAGGGTTAGAGTTGTGGGTGAGAAAGTGGTCTTTGTTTGTATAGGTGAGGGGAGTGGTACACCTATGGGGATCGGGTAGTGGGAGAGTATACTGTAAACTTATTAATAGACAGGTAATAAATGGCAGAGTCCAAGTGACTATAAAAAAAAA
>RBNI01000103.1:0-42943 GCA_003990745.1 Jimgerdemannia flammicorona | reverse complement strand
AAAAAAAAAAAGAGACTATAAGAGTCTATTGGAGAGAAGTTAGTAGAGATGCTGGGAGGCAAAGGAGGAAAAGAGTGAGATGTACTTTCAATAGGTTGGTTAGACTGCAGATAGAATAGGCTGATTTGATAAATTCAGGTAAGGCAGATGATTGGTGGTTAGCATAAGCTAGACTAGAGGTAATGGAGCTGTAACAGATATTGAGAGAGGAGGAGGAGATGTATATGAAAGGAATGGTAGCTAGGTTGAGGTGGCAGGAGCTTGATGTAATAACTCTCACTTCTACCCCTCTCTTATCTTTAGGATAATTAGAGAAGTAGACTATTACTTAGGGACTTAGTATACAATGTGTACCAAGAAGCCTTCAGTTTGAGGAAGCACTCGCTTATAAGTAGTTGTAGTGGCAGTGCCTTCTGTTTCAAAGGTCTTTCTCTAGTTTTCCCTATCTTTTAAGGGTCTTGTTCTTTGCTGTACACAGACTGAATTCGCCTTAGAATTCAGGTTCAATGGGTTTACTTAAGTCTTTGGGGATTTATATACCAGTCTCAGTTCTGGCAGAAGTTAGCTAGGCTTCTGGAGTTTAGTCAGAAACACTAGAGTCACTTAGGTGTCATTACTAAGACTCAGGGGAATGTGTGTGTGTGGGGGGACTTGATTCTTATATCAAGGACTGAACTAAAACTGCTTTATTTTGGATAGAAACTGGGGGGTATTTATACAAGTTAGTTCGCGATTTCTGACTAAGTATGAGTGACTAATTTGGTAACTATAATGAGGTTTGTGATCATGACCTTTGTCAGGTGGTTTTTGGCAAAATCAACTTTGTGATCAGGACCTCAATTACTAGACAATGATCAGCTGCTATGGCAACAGTTGCTGCAGCGCCGATTGTTGGGGATAAGCTAGATATCATTTTTCACATCATTTCACATCATTCATTCATTCATCATTCATAATTCATATGTTGTGCTCGATCGTATGATGACATCATCACCGCTGGGTCACGTGATCACTCATCTTGTCATGTCCCATCTGTTCGCTTACTCGTTCATTCTATTACATCCTTCCTACTTTAGAAATCAATGTTCTCATTGATTCAGAAATTGAGAACCAGGGGAGAGAAGGGGGGGGAGTCTTCCTCAGAGTTGTTGCCATCTTCTTCAGTAGCAAGGGGGGTGGTTGCTGATGGCTCACTATCCAGAGTGGAGAAGTCAATGAGGTCTGCAAATGGTTCTTGCATGGGGATGGGTGCTGGTGTAGGGGTTCTCCATTTGATGCAGTTGGGACTATCCAAATAGGGTTCTTGATCCTCATGCCTGGGGATATCCATTCAGATAGGTGGTCCTTCAAAGAGGTCAGAGAGACCTTGGAGCCATTGGTCTGGGTTGTCATTCAGGAGGGGGCTCCAGTAGGGTTCACAGTCAGTAGACTTGAGGGTAATCCAGAAGTTGGCTTCTTGGGTAACCTTGATCTCTAGCTTGTCAACCTTGGGGAAAGAGAGGTTCTGGAAATCCTTCAGTTGGACATAGTTGAGATTGGGGATCACAAAGGGTACATGACACATGATTTGATAGACCTTCTTGGCAAGTCTTTGCTCATGCCTATCTAGGTGGGTCCAGTTGGAGATCTGGTCAGTGGGTAGGCCATTGGTATGTTGAAGAAGCTGGTGGCCAATTTCATATTCATGCCAGATCTCTAGGCGGCTGGTAGCAAGGTAGACCCTTTTGATGAGTTCATGGCAGTCAACGACATACTGTCCTAGGTCTGGGCTGGAGAGGTTAAGGGCCTCAGAGTGGCAGTTCCTTTCTTGGATAGCAACCTGGATGTGTCCAAATAGGCGGTCAACCTGGCTTGGAAGGGGCTGGCTATGGCGGGCTGTAAGAGGGTTGCTTTTTAGGATAACCATTACATAGTTCTGGAAGGGTTTTCTGGAAGTTCTGGATATTCTGGAAGACCGTTTTCTTATGGTCAAGATCAATTTCATATGGAGTACATCCTCTATGCTTATTGATTTCAAGATTGGGTTGATGTCTCAACCAAAGTCCTTTTTCGGACTAGTTCTGGATATTCAGGATTTTCCGTATTTCAGGAAGTTCAAGAAACTAAGACCAGCTTAGTTGAATCAGTGTATCGCTGCAGACAATACCCAATTAGGAAATTTCGTGATGGAGTTAGGAGTGGGACCTAACAGGGAGTGGATTTACTTAAGAGTGGTTTGTGGGTTATTAAATAGGTTTATTCGCTATTCATGATATTGCTATAAGGAGTAGTTGTATAAAGGGATATTGTGGGGAAGTATTCAGGAATGTTCTTGTGTGTTCGAGTCTGAGATTCTGAGGTCTGGGGGAGGGGGTATTTATACTGGTGAGGGGCTATCTGGACTATGCTAGATATGGATGTAGCACTAAGTGCCTTGCTGAGTCAGAATGCAGTCACGTAGTATAAGTGTGATCTGATATGTCAAGAGATCGTCTGACTGCTGAGTCAGTTCACAGTCACGTCATACAAAGCTAATCTAACTATACTATGACTGCTAAGCTATTTATAGGTTTAGACGCTGTCTGGGTAGTCTTTGATGACATCACTATTGATTGTATCATCTCTGATGAAGTAGTCATCTAGGAAGAGTGGTTCACGGATTACTTCTCCTTGTTCGGTGAGGTAATAATACATTGGAACTTTGTCTCTATCCCACAAGATGGCATCATCTGTCTCGTATGCTGGATAGGGTATTGGTGGGCGAAGGAGGGGTGCATTGTCTTCGCTTTCATTGGATTTGCTGTCTGCATACCTTCTGTAGGTTACAGCACTATGAGTCGTGGGGTTGTAGTAAGCTGGTAGCTGTGGTTCATGTTACTCGTACTCAGGTGGTGGAGTTGTTGGTTCGGTCTCGAGGGTTGTCTGGAGGTACAGGTTGTATTCTCTGGTCTCTTCATTATAGTTGAAGTAATCGGGAGTGAATGCAGGTTGGTATTCGTGCCAGTGGTCATTGTCCCAATAGGTCTTGTATGTGGTTATAAACTGTTGTAAGTTCATTGGCAATGTTGGTCACGTGATCAGGGTTGGCAGAGATCTTTGGCTTGAGGTCATGTTGGCGTCAGAGGGATTATTGTCTTCTGCTTCATCTTCATCGAAGTGGATTATATCGTAGACATCTTTCATGGCATATCCAACTTGGAGCATTTGCAGGATATGATCATTGGGGTGTGGGAAGGTTCTGTCTATGGTCTGGATATACTCGAGGTACTTGTGGTTGAGTTCTTGTATCATATTGTCGATTTGGCTATAGGATAGAGTAGCAACCATTTCACTGGTAGTGACTCGGAGGTGGGGAATAAAGGTGCTGTACTCATAAAAGAGTTCTCGGTATTTGCAGGTGATGAGTTTCTGGTGTTGAGACATCTGGGTAATATCTGTATCATGGTGGTGTTCAACCATGTCTTCCAGGAGGCAGCCAATCTGGTAGTAGCTTGAGATTTGTCCAATCTGGTGAGCCTCATTAAGCATGTTCAGAGCATTCCATTGGGCTTTTATGAAGTAGAGGGGTGCTAGGCTATGGATATTCATGAGGGGCAGAGGGGGTGTAGCTCAGTTGACAATGGCATTTCAAATGTCAGCATGGATGCAGTTGTAGATCTTGGTAGTCATGTTTGTGTGTTTGGAAGTTGTGGTTGTTGTGTGTTTTGGTTCTCTGTTTCGATGCGTCTCAGTGCTCGGTATATATGCATTTCGTTCTGATTGGTAAGATTCCGTTTGTGTGAATCTTGTGTTCCGTGACTTCGTGTTGACTCAGCTTTGTGTACTGTGACTTCTGTTTGACTCAGCTTCGTGATCAGACAGGTGATTTCCAGATTTGTTCAGAGCTCGCAGGTGATTTCAGTGGCTTGTTCAAAGGGTGATGTGTGATTTCAGTGGCTTGGAGGTTGTGCGCTTACACGGGCAGTCTGGTGGCAGGTAGCAGGCATTCTTGTTTTGTCCTTTTCTTTATGAGGAGAGGGGGATGAGCGTCACAGGGTATTCTTGCCTTGGGTATTTATACTTATTTGCCCTTCTAGTGTGATCTTCTTTAGGTTATGCTTTCCAGCAAAATATGTGACCTGTTGCTGTAAGTGGGGCAGGTGCTGGTCACATGAGAAAATCCTGATTTTAAAGATATTGTTATCTGTAGTTATAGTTACACAGGATTGACAGGTCTTGGTCCTCTTTTTTTTTGTTGGGTTGGCACATTTGCAAGGACTGGCCATCCTTATTTAGGGCGAGGGCTCCCATTATCGCAGCTGGGGGTTCAAACCTCTCAGAAATAGAATTTCTTGTAATCTGAGGCAATTCCTAGTAACAATATCTGTCACATAGATGGACTTAGACTGGTTTTGACATTGTTGGCTTTCCTAAGTTTTATATGAAGTGTTCATCATCATCCAGCAGAGATGATACAGATAGCATGAAATGGAGTTGTTCAAATGTGTTTTGCTGTATTGTGCTAGATTGTTCTTTGCTTGAGCATCTTCTTGCTGGTTATTTATAGTGTTCCTTTTACTGCAATGTTTGTTATAATATGTTTTGGATAAAATATGTGGTATCCTTCTGCTCACGATGTGCTCCAAATCTTATAGCTGCAGTTCCTTCCTTTGCTGGAGAGTGAGTGTTTCCATGTAGTCCTGGAGGGCTTCATGTGCATTCTCTAGAACTTCTTCTTTTTCCCAGGTGGTATTATGGATGGGGTAACCCTTCCACTTGATGAGGAAAAACTGCTTGACTGTTTTGGGATATTTGTGGATCTTGTAGTCAAGTACTTCCTCAATTTCGAATTCCTCATGATCATTGATCCTAATTGAGAGTGGTGGTGGAACTGTACGCTTGGGGAATGGATTCTCATGGTAGTCCACCAATTGATTGATATGGAATACTGGGTATACTCAGATGTTGTGGGGAAGTTACAGCTTGTAGTTGCCTTCACTGACTTTTTCCACAATCTTGTATGGTCCAATTCTTCTAGCACAGAGTTTCTTGGCTGGTTGCTGTGCCAGGGTGTCTGGGTGGAGGTGGTCTGTTCTAAGCATGACCATGTCACCAATATTGTAGGAGACTTCTCTTCGCTTCAAGTTCACGTACTTGGTCGGATAGTTCTGTGCTTCTATGAGAGCATCTCTTGTCATTCAGGTAAGATCAGAAATGGCCTTGGCCAGATCTTGGGCTGCTGGGACTGCTGATTTCACAGTAGTACTTGGGGTCCTTGGGTATTGACCATGGTTCAGGAAGAATGGAGTCTTCTTTGTAGAGGTTTGCTGACTGTTGTTATAGACAAACTTGGTATAGGCTAGGTACTTGTCCCAATTGTTTTGTTTGTAACAGCAGAAGATGCTAAGCATCTGTTTGAGAGTCCTGTTGGTTCACTCTGTTTGACCATCAGTCTGGGGATGGTATGTAGTAGAGAACTTCAGCTTGATTCCATGGAGAGAGAAAAAAGCCTTCCAGAAGTTACTTGTGAACTTGGCATCTCAGTCAGATACAATGGTGCTAGGTATGCTATATAGCCTGAATACTTGGTTGAGGAAAATCTCAGCAATCTCTGGTATAGTAGCAGTGGTCTTGGTGGGTGCAAAATGGGCTTATTTACTTAGGTGGTCTACAAATACCATGATGACATCCCATCCTGCCTTGGTCTTGGGGAGTTGGACAATGAAGTCCATTGTAATCTAATCCCAGTTGTGGCTCAGGATTGGTAGTGGTTACAGAAGTCCTGCTGGTAGCTTGTTAATACTGTTGAACCTTTGGCATATCTCACATGAGACCACAAAGTCTTTGATGTCCTTGGTCATCTTTGACCAGTAGAATTCTCTTAAGAGGAGGTTGTAGGTCTTTTCGAAACCAAAATGTCCTGCTGCAGGAGTATCATGGAGTTCCTGCATGATCTTGAGTTGCAGATTATCATTATTGAGTATAACCACTCTTTCAAGGTCCCTATAGATAAGTCCATTATAGTAAGTGAACCTCTTGGACATTTGTCTCATAGGTTCTGGCACCTCAGCCTTTGGGTCTTGGCAGAATTGAAGGAATTTCATCAGGGGGCTATCCTGCTGGTAGCCATCTTTGATCATTTGAGTAAGGTCTCCAATTATCTCGACCATAAAGACAAGTTCATCTTCCATGTACCTGGAGAAACCATCAGCCATATGGTTGGTTTTGCCTGGGATATACTTGATTTCCATATCAAAGTTGGTAATGATTTCCATCCAGCAGACTTGCCTATAGGTCAGCATGGGCTGTGTGTGAATGTACCACAGAGCATGGTGATCAGTATAGGCCACAAATAGTTGTCCTAGGAGGAAATAGTGCCATTCTTGAAGTGCAGTGACAATGGCTAGGAGTTCCTTCTCATGGATAGTATACCAGGTCTCAGCTAGCTTAAGGTTTTGGGAGAGATAGGCTACTGGGCAGTCCTCTTGACTGAGCACTGCCCCAATGGCAATGTCAGAGGCATCTGTAGTCAGAGTGAATGGCTTGGTTGGGTCAGGTGCAATTAGTACTGGGGCCTCAGTAAGGAGTCTCTTGAGGTGGTCCATAGCCAGGGTGCATTCTAGGGTCTATTCAGTTTTGATGTTTACTCCTTTGTAGGCCAGGCTGGTCAGTGGGGCTGCGATGGCAGAGTATCCTTGGATAAACCTTCGGTAGTAACTGGCAATACCCAAGAAGTACTGGAGTAGCTTGAGGGTATTGGAGATAGGGATATCCTTGAGGGCCAATACCTTTCTGGGGTCCACATTGATGCCTTCAGCAGAGATGATACTCAATCTGGTCTTGATAGAACTTGCACTTACTCATCTTAGCATAGAGCTGGTGTTCTCGCAGGAGGGTCAATACTTGTCTGAGGTGAGTGTAGTGTAACTCTACTGTTTTGCTGTAGATTAGTATATCATCAATATATACAAGGACACAGATGTTGAGGAGTGGTCCAAAGATGTCATTCATCAGGTACTGGAATGTTGCTGGTGCATTGGTCAAACCAAAAGGCATGACTCAGAACTGGTAGTGTCCAAACCATGTTTGGAAAGCTGTCTTCTCAATGTCCTTCTCATCAATAAGGATCTGGTGGTAGCCATTTTGCAAGTCTAGTAGGGAAAAGGTCTTGGCTTTGAAGATCTGATGTAGCAACTTATCAATCTTAGGCAAGGTATACTGGTTCTTGATAGTGATCTTGTTGAGGGCTCTATAGTCAATGCATATTCGCAGAGATCCATCCTTCTTCTTCACAAATAAGATAGGGGCTCTAAATGGAGAGTGGCTAGGTTGAATGTATCCTTGGGCCAGTAGTTTGGTCAGTTCTTCCTTGAGGGTCCTGAGTTCAGATTGGGCCAGTTGGTAGATACTCTTGTATGGGGGTTCAGATCCTGGAATAAGATCAATTCCATGTTGGATTTGGTGCTTAGGTGGAAGTCCTTGAGGGTCTTGAAATATATCCTGAAATTCTTCAAACAGTTCTTGAGCTTCTGTGGGGATTGGACTACTCAGAGCTTCAGTGACTTCTTGTACAGTACAGATGAAGTAGGTGTTTCCCTTTTTTTGTGAGAGTCTCTTCATTTAAATGGCAGAGATAACTTCAATTCCTTGGTGGTTGGTACCTTCCTGGGGTGTCATAGTGATCTTTCTGCCTTCATAAGTCAGATTAACCTCATTGATGTCTGGATTGTGCTGGGTCAGCCAGACTTTTCCTAGGATAATATCCTGTCCTGGGATATCTACAATACTGAAGTCTAACTTCTCTTGATATTTGCCAATCTTGAGTAGGAGATCTTCACAGATCTTAGTCAGTGGTGCAGTTTTGCCATCACCGAAGATAACACTTCTTTTCTCAGGAGCTGATCTGTATCGGGCTCCAATTCTCTTAGTGGTTTTGGTGCTAATGTAGTTTTCTGTAGCACCACTATCAAGTAAGACATTGACATTCTGTCTGTGAACTTGGTCTGTGAATTTGATACAACTATCTTCCTTCTTGATGGTGTTGAGTTCTTCATCCTCATTGTTGTCCCAATTGCTGTCAGTTTTCTCAAAGTCAGTTTCTCTCCATCCTTCACAAGGAGGGTTGTCTGTTTGGGCTCCTCAGTCTATTGGGCTTGGCATCTCTCAGATTGAATTTTGAAAACTTTGGAGAGGCATGCATGACATTCACCAACATATTCCATGCAGTATATTTGAATAGAATGAGGGCATTGTCCACATGGTGCATAACCATCTGCAATTCTCTTGTACCAGTTTTCATCATCTTCCTTTATGATAGTGACCTTTTGACTGAGAGATTTATTGGTTGATCCAAACCCTTTCTTGCCATGGTCTGTCTGAGAGAGCTTGGGAACTTCTTTGATAGTGAGATCTTGATGGATTTCCTCAATGATTGCTTGGGCAATCCTTTGGCCTGTTTTGACTTCAAATGATGTATCTCCAAAATTTCACAAGATGACATGGATTTCACCAGTAAATCCTTGGTCAACTACTCCTTCTCCTAGCCCAATGTTGAATTCCTTAGCTAGGCTGCTTCGTTCAGCAAGGCAGATATATATACCTTTGAGAGCTTGCATTGCTATTCCCATTCGCACTGTAGCATTGGTTCTTAGTGGAATAGTGAGGTCTTGACTACTGTAGAGATCATACCCAGTATCAGTTGAGTGGGCCTTAGTGGGGATAGTAGCCTTGTACCACATTTTCTATACTTTGATGATATTCTTGGGGTTCTTCTTTCCTAGACCTTCTCCAATAACAGTGATGTTCTGGTTACTGGGTTCACCTGATCTGTTTTTCTTCTCAGGGCATTTGAATGAGATATGTCCTGCCTTCTTGCAGATGAAGCACAATCCCTTTTTACAGAGCTGTTTCTTTTTGTCCTCAGTGGGAGGTCTGGGTCCTCTGGGATTTCACTGGTTCCTTTGATCATTCCTTTGATCATATCTTTAGTCATTCCTTTGATCATTCCTCTTGGTAGGATTCCTCCTATCTTGGTTATCCTTCTTGTATTCTTGATTTCATGGGGTCTGTACAGCAAGGATTTCATGGGCTCTTTTTTGTACTTGGGCAAAGCACTATGAATAGTGGGGACATCCTTGGAGAAGACCTTGTTCCTTGATCTTCTTGGTGAGCTAGTCTGGTAGGACTGCAAAAAGGTGGTTGGCTCTGGTACCATTGATGGCCAAATTGTTCTCCTGATAGATAAGTCCAACAGTTTTGAGATAGGCATCCATTCTGGTGGCAAAGGTTTCTAGATCCTCTTTGCCATTCTTGTAGAACTTTATCTGGGATAGTTTGTTCCAAGTTTCTTGTATGTAGGCTGCATTTTGAAATTTGCTCAGTAGTAGGGTCTTGAGTCCTGGGCCTGCTTCATAGTCATCCCAACCTGGTCGGTTGTTGGCAGGTGCTTGTCCATTGACTTGAGGGCAGTTTTCCCAGGTTACTGGGTGTTGTTCTAAGATTCGCCAAAATTTGACTGCTGTTCCAGTGAAGAATGTGGCTACTGTTTCTACTTGTGCTGCTGATGTGGTGAACAATTGTTGAAGGGTGTTGTTCTGGTTGTTGGTGAGTATTCCTATAGGTACTTGATTGTCATTCCATTGGTTTGCTCGGTAGCCTATATCAACTGCATTGATGAAGTTTTCAATGTCACTGTTCTTTCCACTGAATGTTGGAATTTGCAAGGTTTTGGTTGGTTTGTTCTTTTCAGCAATTTGTCCTACTATCTCTGCTAGTGCAGCTAACTGGGTAGTTAATGCTGCAATATTGGTATTTACCATTGTATTGGCTATTGGTGGTGGGCCTATTGGGGTAGATTCTCCTGAAGATTGATCTGCTTGGTAGGGTTGTGGTACTGTATGACTTGGGGTTACTTGATTCCTGGATATCAGACCAAAGAGTCCTGTGAGAGATAGTAGGCCAAACCTCTGTACAGGTGGCTGAGTTAGTTCTGGGGTCTGATCTTCTTGACCTATGGTTCCTCAGTAAATTTCTAGACCTGCTGTTCCTAGTTAGCTATCGTCAGACTGGTGACCTGTAGAGTCTTCATCTGACTCCCTTCCCTGATGAGGTAGTGCATCCTTGTACTGACTTGGTCCTTCAAAGAGGATATCAGGTTCTGACTGGGTAGATGGGCCTGCTTCTTATTCAGCAGTAGGGGATGGTTGGCCTGCTTGCTCGTTCTCATATCTGGTTATGGCAGAGGCATAGTATACAACTAGCCTGTAGTAGAGTGAGGTCTTGATAGGGATATAATGATATCTGTCAGAGGCAATCCACTCAGTAGCTGCTTCTTTTGCAGCAGGGGGTGAGATATAATCTAAAAATTCCTGAGTGGCTGCAGCAGTAGATTCTGGGGTCCTGGTGGTTCCAATATGTCCTTGGAGGAGTTCGTAGAACCTACAGTAGCTGATTATATTTCTAAGTCCTGGGTGGTAAGTCCTAAAGGACTGATATAGATCCTTGTAAGTCTGGTCAATCACAAGCTAGTGGGTCCTTGGGTCTGTGATTTCCTGGTACCACCTGGTCCTAATGGCAAGGGCTTCTCTGGCTCTGATTTGAGGATCCACAGTTGGTTCTGGGGGTTACTTCTGTCCAAGGTTGGTCTTGTTCTAACTTCTCAGGAGTATGTTCTTGATGCCTTCTTGGCTGGTAATCTGTTGCTACCAAGTTGTAATAACTCTCACTTCTACCCCTCTCTTATCTTTAGGATAATTAGAGAAGTGGACTATTACTTAGGGACTTAGTACACAATGTGTACCAAGAAGCCTTCAGTTTGAGGAAGTGCTCACTTATAAGTAGTTGTAGCAGCAGTGCCTTCTGTTTCAAAGGTCTTTCTCTAGTTTGCCCTATCTTTCAAGAGTCTTGTTCTTTGCTATACACAGACTAAATTCGCCTTGGAATTCAGGTTCAATGGGTTTACTTAAGTCTTTGGAGATTTATATACCGGTCTCAGTTCTGGCAGAAGTTAGCTAGGCTTCTGGAGTTCAGTCAGAAACACTAGAGTCACTTAGGTGTCATTACTAAGACTCAGGGAAATGTGTGTGTGTGGGGGGACTTGATTCTTATATCAAGGACTGAACTAAAACTGCTTTATTTCGGATGGAAACTAGGGGGTATTTATACAAGTTGGTCTACGATTTCTGATTAAGTATGAGTGACTAATTTTGTAACTATAATGAGATTTGTGATCACGACCTTTGTCAGGTGGTTTTTGGCAAAAACAACTTTATAATCAGGACCTCAATTACTAGGCAATGATCAGCTGCTGTAGCAACAATTGCTGTGGCACCGATTGTTGGAGATAAGCTGGATATCGGTTTTTGTTTCGTTTTGCATCATTTGTTCATTTGTCATTCGTAATTTAAATGTCGCGCTCGATCGTATGATGACATCATCACCACTGGGTCACATGATCGCTTGTCTCATCATGTCCCATCTGTTTGCTTGCTCATTCATTCTATTACACTTAAGGAGAGAGAGAGGCCATCTAGGTACTTGTCAAGGCTCCTTCAGATGAGAAGAGTGTGTGCTGAGGGAAAAATGGTACATAGTATGCAACAGATCTTTGAGTTACTACAGGAGCAATGGTGGGGACTGTAGAGTGAGGAGAAAGAGGGTGCCAATACAGAGACAATTGGAGATACTCTGGAGAACTGAGAGCCACCACTAGTGGAGGGCCTGGGGGATTTGATTCTTTTAGTCTAAGAGGAGGAGGTCCAGAGAGTCCTTGTAGTGACTAAGCTTGGTATGGCACTAGGAGAGGATGGTCTATCTTGGGACTTTTGGAAGAAGATGGTGCAGGTCCCTGGGGTGTTGGGAGAGATAGCAGCCCTCTGTGATCTTGTTCTTTTGAGGGGTCAGTGAGTGGGAGGGCAGGACCTAGGGCTGGTGGCCCTGTTGTACAAGGATAAGGGAAGGACATCTCTTTCCAGTACCATTCAGGTTACACAACCTTTGGAAGGCACTTATAACATCGTTTTTGGAGAAAAGAGACTAACAACATGGCGACTGACAGGCAACCTGAGGTGCATACTGGGTAGGGTGGCCCAAGCGCTTTCAACTGGCAACAGGTGGGGAGGGGTCCAGGCCTGGGGGGGGGTATGAGGGGGCTGCTAGCGGGCAGCCGTGGAAGGGGTGGAGGTAGTGGCGGAGGCTCAGGATCTGGGAGGGCGAGCTTCGCAGAGATGGTGAAGGGGAGACAGCAGGTGTCAGGGCCGGAGGGCTGGCTGAGAAAGGGCAAGGAGACCAAGAAGGTGACGGTGCAGGGGGGAGTAGCCCTTGGAAGGGGGGGCAGTGGAGCTGGGGGAGTAGTGGCTGGGGGGAGTGTGACTACTGATGGCAATGGGACTGTCAATCTGGAAAACAATTCAGATATGATGGCTGATGGCGAGACTGAGCAGCTGAGGCTTAGAAGATAAGGGGACTTGGCCAATGGTATAATGGGTCTAGTGGTGGCCCCGTTGCTCAAAAAGTTGATCTCGGCGTTCGCAGTTACACTGTGCTTCCAGGGCCTAGTGGTGATGGCAAAAATGGTACTGGAGCTCATCACTAAGCAGGTGGCAGGAGCTGTGTCTGTGAAGTTTTTGAAGGGACTGGAGGGAGTGGAGGTGGGTTTTGAGGAGGAGGCACCACTGGAGGAGGTGCTGAAGGTTAGATTGGTGGTTGGGGAGATGTGTGTTCCGATGGCATATTGCCTGAAGTGGGATCCCAGGGTGGTCCAACTGCTGATGAAAGGAGTGCCAATAGTGACAGTGATGGAGACAAGAAAGAGAGTTGAGGATTTCATAGCAGAGTATAGAGAGGTGGTGGATATCAGATTCAGGGTCTGGGAAGGGACCTCACTCAGGACTAGTGATGTGGATGTGAGGATTCGGCTGGCTGAGAAGGAAGCTACTGGGAAGGCGAGGGACTGGCCTTTGGCAATAGTCTGGGGAGCAATCTTGTGTAAGATGACAAGGGTGAAGAGAAGTGAGGAGGAGGAGGAGGATTTATTGGAAGTGCTAGAAGAGTTGGGTGGTGTGGTAGAGAGGCAAGCAAAGGCTTGGGAGGCTTTTGTAGAGTCGATGCACTTGGAGGTAGTGGATGGAAAGCAGATTCGGGTGACCAAGGAGCAGTGGGAAAGGGCTCAGGGGCATAAGAGACAGAAAGAGCTGCTGGTCAAGATGGATAACAGATCACTGGGGAATGCAAGTAAGGTGAAGGGCATGGGGGGAGCTAAAGTGAGCATCTGGGCTAGTGAGGGGGAGGGGAAGGATAAGAAGAAGGCAGGGGAGAATAAGGAGAAGCCTAGTAATGACCTATATGCTGATGGTATGCTGGAGGTTTGGGAGGAGGACTGAGAGGGCTCCCCTACCCCTACTCCTCTTATCAGGAATGGCCCGGCTTCTCGAAACAGAGTGGTAGAAGATGTGTCAATGCGAGGGGCCCAGAGGGTGCAATTCGGAGTTCCAGAGGTGGCATATGGGAGACAGGTGGTGGCAGCTGGAGAGGAGGAACTGGTGGATGTCCCAGAGGTTTGGGATGAATCTGTAAGTGCTGGAGCTGACACCACAATGTTGGATGGAGGGAGGCTGGCAACTCTGGGGGGAAAGGAGGTGGGGAACTTACTTTGGATGTGCCAGATGATGAATAACCTAGTGGCAGAAGAGTTGGGGGAGGTGGACTTGCGAGTGATGAGTGATGAGCATTGGGCAAGGATACTGCAGGGGGATGGAGTAGTGAAGGCATTGAAGGCAGAAATTCTTATGGTATATCTGGAGGAGGAAGGGTATGAGGTGGATAAGGAGAGGGAGGTGGAGATAGCAGTCATTGCTGGAGAGAGGGCTGAATACTGCTGAAACAAGCATCATGGGCTGCAGCTCTGGCAGGAGGCATGCCTGAAATACTGAGAGGAGTTCGAGGAGAGGGCAGATGGAGAGATGAATGAACTACTGGCTGGATTGGAGGCTCAGAAGGCAGAAGAGGAGGAGGTGGCTGCGGAATACAATCTGGACATGCCGCAGGAGGAGATGAGCATAGAGCAGTAGAGATCGATTGACAACATAACATATTTCATTATGAACAGTACAACCAACATTTTTTCTTTAAACGTGAATGGGTTATAGGGCGCTGCTCGACATAGGAACATTTTTACTTAGATGAAGAAATTGGAGGCTGATCTCTTCCTATTGCAGGATGTTAGGTGTGAGGATGATACTGATAAGATAGAATGGAGGAAGGAATGGGGAGATGTGGCAATTTGGAAGGGCAAGGTTGGGATTTTGGTTCAGAAAGGCAGAGGGGAGATATAGGATGTGAGGAGCTGGGGGGAGAGACTGGTCTGGAGTGAGTGGATTCATGCAGGCTGGGAGCCGGTTACAGTTGGCTCCTGCTACTGCCCTGCATTATGGGGTGAGCAAGTAGATTGGGTGAAAGGTTTACAGGAGAGTGGGATCCTTATAGAGGCTGGGGTGGATATGCTTGGGGGAGATTTCAATATGGTTCGGAATATACTGTTAGATAGAACAGATGGAGGATGAGGTGCTGAGAGCAGGAGTGGAGAACTGGTGGTATAGGAGGAAGTAGAAAGACTAAGTGCACTGGTAGATGCTGGTAGGGAGTGCTGGGGGAATAGGAGGGTTTATACACATTGGGCAGGGGGTCTGGAGACAAGAATTGACTAGATTTTGATGGCCAGCTGCTGGGGCCTAGATGTTTGGAAGTCACTGGAGGTGGAATGGTGTCCATGGTCGGATCACTGGGGGCTTTTGGGACAGAGGTGCTTTGGGGGTAGTGGGGAGGGGCCTGGACATTGGTGCCTCAATTCCTCTTTGTTAGATGACAAGACCTGGTGGGATGAGTGGGCTAAGGACATTTAGCTGAGGGTAGCGAACTAGCAGTGGGAAGGTGCCTCGGTTGGGGTTCGGTGGATGAGGATGAAGGAGATGGCCAAGATTTTCTGGAGTGAGGCTGGCAAGGAGGCAGGGAAGCAGAGAAGGTGAAGAGTGTATTGGGCTTCTACTAGATTGACTAGGCTACTGGAGAAGTGGGCAAGGCTGATGATGTTGGAGGGAGAAGAAGATTGGAGATTGATGAGGGTAAAAATGGAGGTTGGGGAATTACAACAGGTGCTGCAGGAAGAGGAAGAGGCAAGGGTATGGAGCTTGGCAGCACAGCTTCACTGGCAGGATCTGGAGGAAGGGGAGAGGCCTTCCAAGTTTCTTACAAGGGCCCTTAGGGCGAGATGGGTACAGCAATAGTGGGAAGGGGTGTTGGACTCAGATAGTATACTAGTGCATGGGGTACAGGACATTCTTGGATCGCTGAAGAAGTGATGGAGTGGATTGTGGAGTGAGGAGGAGGGTGGGACAGATGCCACTACCATTGACCAAACATTGGAGGATTGGCACCCACCACAAGTTGAAGGGCTAGGTGACCTGGTGATGCCTGTATGGGAGGATGAGATCCACCAGGTTCTTGCCATGACAATGCCAGGTATGGCACCTGGGGAGGATGGTCTGCCCTGGGACTTTTGGAAGCAAATGGTTAGAGTCCCAGGGGTGATAGGAGAGATGACAGCACTGTGCGACTTTATTCTACAGACAGGGTGGTGGGTGGGGGAGCAGGACCTTGGGCTGGTGATGCTGTTTTATAAAAACAAAGAAAGGCAGGAGGATTGGAAGAGCTGGTGGCTGATAATGTTGCTAGATATGGACAGAAAGTTGGTGACCAAGATGGTGGTGGCAAAACTACAGAAGGTGGTCCAGCAAGTTGTGGGTGTTGAGCAGAGGAGATTTGTGAGTGGTCAGCTCATCAGGGATGGCACTGCCTGGGTACATGGAGTTATTGAAGGGGCAAGGGCCTGTGGACTGGATGGGCATCTAGTCTTCTTGGACCAGGAGAAGGCTTACGACCAGGTGCAACAAGTCTGGCTGGTGAAAGTTTTGGATAGAATGGGGGTTCCGCACCAATTCCAGTCAACAATGGTCAGCCTACTGGAAGGGAGTAGGACTGCACTCATGTGTAATAGACATAGAGGGGTAGCTTTCCCCTTGGGTAGGGGGGTGCCCCAGGGGGACCCACTGTCCCCCATTTTGTACACTCTTTCTCTGGAACCCCTCATGGACAGAATTAGGCAGAGGATAGCAGGGCTCTCTGTCTTTGGCATTGGATGGAAAGTTGGGGCCTTTGCAGATGACATGGTAGTTGGTTTGGGTTCGATTGCTGATGTTGAAGAGCTCAAGAAAACTGTAGAGTGGTATGGGGAGAACTCTGGAGCTAAGCTGAATTGGCATAAGTGTGAAACAATGGTGCTGGGCAATGGCCTGGTGGGAGGGGAGGTTATAGGAACAATTATCCCCACTGGTGAGGCAGTGCAGTACTTGGGCATCTATTTGTCAGTCTATGGGTCAGTTCTGCCCAGGCTTTGGTGGGAGCAGAGGATTGGAATCTGGGAGGAGGCCCTGCAGAGTTGGAGGGGAAGACAATTTTCTCTGGCAGGGCGGGTCTTGATTTTGAATGTCTACTGGCTGCCAAAGTTGTGGTATCTGGCATATCATCTGGACTTCCCAGCCTGGGTGGTGAAGAGATTGATGAAGTCAGCAAAGGGATGAATTTGGGCTGGCAGGTGGAGTCAGTTTGGTTGGGAGACCTTGTCCCTACCAGTGGCAAGAGGTGGTCTTGGGCTGGTTGACTTTCCAAAATGATTACACTGCTTGAGAGCATGGTGGTTAAAGAGGGCAGTGGAATTGAGAGGAGGTGGTTGGGTTCCTCTGCTACAGAAGATCTGAGAGAGGTAGTCATCACCAAGAGGCTCAACTGATGATCTCCTCTCATTGGTTGGACTTCAGAACACTGAACAACTGTGATATAAGGGATTCTGGTGGGGGATAGCAGAGGGGGTGCACCGCATTGGAATTTATTGGCAGAGGAATGAAGGAGAGGTGGCTTGGGACCCAGTGATGTGGAGATGGGATCGTATACTGCTGGGTGGCACTCCTTTAATTGAGTTTGACATTGATGATGGGATGGAATGCCAAAGGGGACTGGGCCAGGATCTGTGGCCTAGCAGTTGGCAAGAAGTTGGAATTGGCGAAGAGTGGAACTGGCATGGTGTTTGGACCTGGAGTGCCACGGTGAGAAAGTGGATGCCGCCAAAGTACTGGGTGGTCTGGTGGCACATGCTGTGGAGGAATGTCATGCTCAACTTTCACTCAGGGCACCTTATCATAGGGGGTTGCTTTGACTGTGAGGAGTGCCATAATGTAGGGTAGGAGGGGGGTTATGTACAGATGCCTGAACATTAGCTAGGAGAGTGTGAGGTGTTGGGGGATTTTTGGTGGGTAATTGGGGAATGCTTGGGGGTATGGCATAGGGGAGATGAAGTATGGGGGAGGTGGGAGAACTTGAGGGATAGATTGGTAGGGGGGATAGGGAAGGAGTGGCTTACTTTGGGCTGGGTTCTGACTATTTGGGTGGGGATGGCCAGTTACTGGCTATTTGTTTTGAGGATGGGAGGAGACAGGGCTTGGGGGACCAGTTGTTGCGGTGGCATAGGCTTATGGAAGACACCTTAACAGGCTGGTGGCTTGGTTGGGGGCTGCAGGGTGGTCGGAGGCGCCAATTAGTAGAGTAAATTTGTGGACAGAGTGGGGGGAGAGTTGGAGTAGTTGGTGAAAGAGTGGTCTTTATTCGTGAGAAGGTGGGGAGGGGCCCCCCTATGGGGATTGGGTAGTGGGTGGTGATGATGTATACTTATTCATAGACTAGTAATAAAGGCGGAGTCCAAGTGACTATGAAAAAAAAAAAAAAAAAAAAAATCCAGATATAATAGCTAATAGTGGGGCTGGGCTGGGGGGAGGTACAAGGTCTGGGGATCTGGCTGATGGTATAACAGATTTGGTGGTAGCACTATTACTCAAGAAGTTAGTATTTAAATTTACCATCATATTGTGCTTCTAAGACTTAGTGGTCATGGCAAAAATAGTTCTAGATCTTCTGGCTCAGGAGATGAAAGAAGTAGCTTTGGTGAAGTTCTTAAAGAGACTAGAAAGAGTAAAGGTGGGCTTTGAGGAGGAGGAGTTGATATTGAGAGTATTGGAGAAAGGAGTAGTAGTGGAGAGAGATGACAATTTCTATAACTCAGTATCTATACTGGAACTCCAGAGTGGTACAACTAGTAGTGGCAAATATATCCATAGTGAAGAAGAAAGTGGCCAGAGAGCTGATTGTAGATATCATTAAGAAGTATAGTGATATAGTGAATATTGACTTTTGAGTCTGAGAAGGGACTGAGTTTCAGACTAGTGATATAGATATCTGAGTTAGCCTGGTAGACAAGAAGAATACTGGGAAAGAATGGAATTGGCTGACAGTACTAAAGTAGAGACTAGTGGAGTATAAGGTCTTGAGAGTGAAGGGGACACCAGAAGAGAAGGTAGACTTGCTAGAGATATTAGAGGATCTGGCTGAAGCTATAGAGAAGAGAAGACTGGCCTGAAGGAAGTTCAAGGCTAGGACAGTAGTTGAAATAGTGAATAATAGAAGAGTGTAACTAGATAAGGCTATATGGAAGAGAGCATAAGAGAGATAATATCAGAAGGACCTATTGATGAAACTGGGAGAAAAGACAGAGAGTAATGCTACTGCAGTCAGTAGTAGATCAAGGACAAGTGCTTGGGTAGAGAAAAAGAGAGGGGCTCCTACAGAGACTTTAGAGGAGGAGAGAAGCTCCAAGTAGAGTATAGTAGCCAAGAATATGATGATAGCAGAAGAGGCTCAAGTACAGTATGAGATGCCCATAGAAGGAAGAGGAACTGATAAACTGCAGGATATGCTAGAGAAGAAGTAAGATGAGTCAGTAAGAATAAATATAGAGAGGGGTCCAGAAGTAGGAGGGCAGGAGGTGGCTCTAGATATTGATGAGGTTATAGAAAAGGAGAAATGGCTGTAAAAGGCATTGATGAATATTGTAGCTGATGAGTTGGGTGAGGTGGATTTTAGAATGATTAGTAAGCAATACTGGAGTGAGATTCTACATAAAGAGGAGATGGTTCAGAAGCTTGGTAATGAACTATTAGTAGGTCTATTGGAGGTAGAGAAATATGAGATAGATAACACTAAGGGGGCAGTACTTCTAACTATTGTAAATGAGCAGACAGCATATCTGTGGAGACCTAAGATGGAGTTGGAGAAGTAGCAAGTAGTGTGTGAGGACTACTGATCTGACATAGAGACAATAGATGATACAGACTATTGGGAGATCTTGGAAGTACTGGATACTTAGCAGAGAGAGGCAGATGAGCTTAAGATAGAGCAGAACCTGGATGTTGCTAGTAATATGGTAAGTATGAAATTGTAGAGTAGATACTTACTCTCTAAACATTATTCAATATAAATAGTACAACTAGAATCTTCTCTTTAAATATCAATAATTTAAGGGGTGTAATAAGATATCAGAATATCTTTAGCTAGTTGAAGAGACTGGATGTAGATCTGTTCTTATTGCAGGACATAGATTATAATGCTGGCTTGGATATACAGAATTGGATAAGAGAATGGGGAGGTATAGCAGTGTGACAGAGTTAAGTGAGTATTTTGGTTAGGAAGAGTAAGAGAGATATTGGGGATATTGGACATTAGGGGACAGAGTAGTATAGGGAGTATTGAGGAGACTGGGCTGGAACCTCTTGACTATTGGATCATATTATTGTCCAGCAGAAAGGGGGGAGTATATGGAGTAGATAAGAGAACTAAGAGATATGGGTGTTATGGTAGCCAAGGAGATTGACTATCTGGGGGGTAACTTTAATATGATATGTAATAGACTGCTGAACAGAACAGATAAAGAGAGGGGGATGATAGGTAGGAGTGAAGGAATGGAAAACTTAGAGAAGATTGAGAGATTGAGCTCACTGGTAGATGTAGGACAACTTGAGTAGAGAGATTATTGGGTCTATACTCACTGAGTGGCAGAGCTGAGATTAAGGATTAACTGGATATTAACTGCTGAGTACTGGGAAGCAGATGTCTGGAGTATAATTGAGACAGTCTGGTGCTCTTAGTCTGATCACTGGGGTTTGCTAGACTATGGGAGATTTGGAGAAGTAGAGAGGGGTCTGGACATTGGTGCCTAAATACTTTATTACTAGGAAATTACATCTTATAGAATGAATGGGTGGTAGATACATATTAGTACTGGATTATTAGCTAGAGGGCACAAGGGTTAAAGATTGGAGATTATTGATAGCATTTGAAATCTGATGCTCAGTAGTACTGGAGCAAGACTAGAAGAAGGAGGAGAGCTTAGAGGAGAAGTTGTATAAGGTAGACCTTACAGAGGTTGGAGAGACTACTGGAGAGGTGGGCTGAATCTTTGATTAGCAGTGAAGAAGAGGATTAAAGGACTCAATAGATCCAGTAAAAGGTAGAAGAATTGAAGAGATTGCTTAGGCAGGAGGAAGAATTGCAGATAAAGAGAATAGCAGTATAGTTGCAGTGGTAGGATCTGGAGGAGGAGGAGCAATCTACAAAGTTTCTGTTAAGACTACTTCAGATAAGGAGAATGAGTCAGTAGTGAGAAGGAGTATTGGATGAGGTAAGTGATATAGTAATCAGGATACTGGGGGTCAGGACCTTAAGTCTGTTGGCTGTTTCTTTATTGATAAAGTTGCCTAAGGTACTATTGTTTATCATAATCTTGACAGATACTCAATTGACAAAAGCTTGAAGTATAAGTAGTTTGTCTGATCCAATGGTGGTGATTTCAGTTATAGGAGCTTTCCTTCTATTGGTTTTCTTTTGGGCCACAAGAGAAGTAATTATCAATTATTCAAGAAAAGTATATTCCAATACTATAGGAGCATTGGCCACTTGGTATAAATCCATCTTCAATTTTCTTATAGAATTGTTCTTTCTTGTTTATAGTGGGTTGGGCTGGGGCCTAATTTGGGGCCAAGAATTATCTGAGAAAGAAGAAGTTTCTGACCAAGAAGTTTCTGAACAAGAAGTATCTGAAGAAGAGGTCTCTGAACTCATTTCCTAAGATGACTCTTACTAGATACTACCTGAAGACAATGACCCTTGGAATATGAAAGAAGGACCCAGCACAATCCCCATTATTTCTAAGAAAGAAACTTACTGAGAGAGGGCATTTTGGCTAGAAAGATATTCACACCAAATGGTCTTCTACTCTCCCTGAGACTACTGCTACTAGTGCTATTTACTAGACCAATAGAAGAGATAGAGACCCCAGAGACCAGAACCCCTGAATACAGTTACACAGTTAACTACCTTCTAAGAAGTTACTACCAAGTTGCAAAGTCAATTCAGAGGACAAGGTCCCTCTTTTTTTTTTTTTTTTTTTTTTTTTTATAGTCACTCAGACTTCCATTTATTACTACTCAATCTATAAATAATACAACATATGTACTCACAATCCCTCAGCCAATGCCTCTTGGATCTCCCTCCCCACTCACCATCTCTCTTTGCTGAAGGACAACCCAGCCATCTATCACCTGAACCCTCCCACTACTCTTTTTACAAATATAATTCACCAGAGTCCAATGGCCCCCCTCACCTGAGCCCCACCCTCTCCACCAACCATTCAAAATATCTAGTATTAACTATTCCCAATGTACTACCCTAACTCCTATTGCAATCTGCCAGCCCTCCTCAAAGACATAAAGCCAATGACTGGCCAACCTTACTCAGATTGCCAGAGCCCATCCTAAGGTCAACTATTTATCTCCCACCCTACCCACTAACCTTTGCCAGAGGTCCCCCCATCTCCCTCCTTCCCCCCTCCACTAGGGGCTGCAATCCCAGCCTGCTATAAATACTATGCCAAAACTCTTCCAAAACTTCACACTCCCCTAGCCAATGTTCAGATATTTATACCACTCCCTCCTTCTGACCAATATCTATGCACTCCTCACACTCAAACATGCTGTCTACTACCAAGTGCCCTGACTGATAGTTCAGCATCACATTCCACCTTAGGAACCTCCACCATACTACCCAGAACTTGGAGCGAAGCCAATGCATTATCTACTTGCTTTAAGGCCAAATACTATTTCAATCCCACTTCTCGCCAATCCCCACCCTCTGTTATGCTTCTGGTCACATGTTACCCCCAAGCCCCCTTATACATTCCATTCCATCACCAAGCTGAAAGTCCTCTACCAATGTACCTCCCAGCAGTAGCCAGTCTCATCTCCATATCTATAGTTCTCCCCCTCATCACCCCTCCACCAAAGTCCAATTCTCCTTATACTATCCACCACTCCCCACCAAAAGCCTTTGTAATGCATCCTCCTGCTCTCATCTATGGCCACCATTGCAAGCAGGTCACCAGTTGCTCCATGGGGGGAGTAATAGACTTCTCACACCTTCTGCATAAGTGGTACCTACTCTTGGCCTCTTAACTTACTCACTCTCTTCAGCCACTATGCTCTCAGGCAGTATAAATACTTGGTAAAATCCACTAAGCCCAGTCTGCCTCTGTCAACAGGCAGGGTCAGAACCTCCCAGCCTATCTGACTTCACTGCCTGACTCAAATCCATAATCTTACCATCTTCAGAAGATGCTCAACCACCTATGCCAGAAAGTCTAGATGATACCCCACATACTATAGCTTTGGTAGCCAATACACATTCAGCATTATCACCCTTCCTGCCAAGGATATATGCCAATCACCCTACCTTAAAAGAGTATTCCCCCATACTAGTAGTTGCTGTTCCCACCATACATGGGGCAGAAGGGACCCATATACCAAGAAGTATATCTTCAAGTACTGGACCAGTTCTCCTGCTAGGACCACTGTTCCAATCACATCACTATCAACAATTCCACTGTCTAGCACCAGAGTCTCACACTTGTGCCAGTTGAGTTGAGCACTTGAGCTCCTCTCATACTATTCCACAGTCCTCCTTAATTCTCCCACATCTACTAATAAATCCAATCTAACCACCATATTATCCACAAAAGCCCCAACCTTCTAGTTAATCTCTAAAATGTCCAAACCCCCAATTCAATACTGAATCCTGTCCAATAGAGGCTCCAAGGAAAGGGCATATAGGATGGGTGATAAAGGATCCCCTTGTAGTACCCTATATCCTAGTAAAAAAGTCATCTCTCTGTACCCATTCACCACTAATACTACTTGACTGTTCTCTAATAGACTAATTAATGACCTCCTGAATGCTGGGGGAACTCTCACACATTTCAGCACTCCTTCCAGCCAAACCCTCCTCACTCTGTCATATGCCTTCTTCTGATCCAGAAACACTAACTGATCATTAACCCCAGCTGCCTGAGCCCCTTCAATCACCTCATGAATCCATATAGTTCCATCTCAAATCAACTGACCCCCAATAAATCTCCTCTGCTCTACTCCTAGCACCTGCTGAGCTATTCCCTGCAATTTAGTTATCAAGATCTTTGTCACCAGCTTGTGGTCTATATCTAGGAGTATGATTGGTTGTCAGTTCTTCCAATCTTCTCTTCTCCTCTTATCCTCTTATCCATATAGAGCAAGGAGACCAGTCCTAGGTGCTGGCTCCCAATCCAAGTTCCAGACTGAAGGACCTCACCACACATCTCCATTATCTCCACCAATACTACCTCCACTCCAACCATTTTCTTCCAAAAATTCCAGAGAAGCCCATCCTCTCCTGGAGGTGTCTCTTACTTGTTGAAGCCAAGATCTTGCATACTTCTTTCTCCTGCACCAGATCCTCTAGTATCCCCAGGCCCAATGCTGGGTCTGGGTACCAATCCTCCAACTACTGTTCAATGTTCAGGGCATCCTCACCCCCTTCTTCTTCACTCTATAAATTCCCCCAGCAAGTTCTTAACAATTCCAAAATCTTAGGAGTCCCTGCCACTATCTCTCTATTCTCATCCAAAATGCCATCTCACTGCTGTCTGGTCCTTTGAGCTTAGAGTAACTGTGAAAGGAATCTAGTAGACCTCTCTCCCTCCTCCAACCCCTATCACTGCAGCCTCACCATCATCCCCTTCAGCTGAACCTCTTCCTCCATCCATAGCACCTTCTTTAGCTTATCTACTTCCCTTTGTATCTGCAGAATTCTCCAGTTGGCTGCCTCCCAATCCTCCAGCAATCCTGTCCATCTTTCCAGAAGTACTGCCAATCTTTGTAAAGCCCATTGCATCTACTACTACCACTGAGCACTCCTTCCTTTCCCTGCCTCCCTCCAGTACCTCTGAGCACTCAATTTCAGCTACTGCTAGTGATTCCCAATCCCCAATTCCTGCTCATACCACCTATCAATCTTTCTAATAATTTCCACCTCCCAGTCCATCCATAAGGAACCATCCTCCAATAAAGAAGAATTCAGTTACCAATGTCCAGGCCTATCCCCACTTCCTCCAAATCTCCACTACCTATCAGACTCCAGTAATCCAACCACAGGTACCAAACCACCTCCAGCATGTCCCAGACATCTACTTCCTAATACTCTACCATCAACACCCAGTTAATCCTGGAGCCCAGCCCTATAACCCAGTGTGTATAAATTTGGTAATCCATCCAGAGCTGTTGCCCTGAGTCAACCAAGGAGCTCACTCTCTCAATATCTATTCAATTGTCCAACCCACTACTTCTATCTCTCATTTCTCTCCTACTATCAGTTCTGTCTATCTCATTATCATACACTATATTAAAATCACCCCCCAGGCAGTCAATCTCTGCCTCATCCATAACACCAGTCTCTCTTAGGTCTCTAATCCAATCTATGTGTTCCCCCCTCTCAACTGGACAATAATATAACCCAACAGTCAAAGGATTCTACTCAGGCCTTTTCCATACTCCCCACACCAACCTACTCCCCCAATGTCCAGTATCCCCAATGTCCCCCATTCCCTTTCAAACCAGAATACTCACCCACTTAGTCCATATAGCTGCCCCATCCCATTTGCTAGTCCAATTCTATAAGTCCATATCTATCTCATATTGTATATCCTGCAGTAAGAAGAGATCTGCATCCAGTCCCCTCAGCCAGCTAAAGATATTCCTTCACTATGCTGCTCTTCTCAACCCATTCACCTTCAAAGAAAATATTCTAATTGTACTATTCATAATGAAAAATGTTTGATATTGAGAGCCCAGTCTAGAATTCTATACTTATCTCATTATCAGCCAGATCCATATGCTGCTCTGCCTCCAACTCATCCTCTACAACAACCTGAGCATCCAGTGCTTCCAAGATTTCCTGACACTCCACCCTGTCCACAACCTCCATTTCTGCTCAATAATCCATGCATACTACTCTCTACTTCTCCAATCCCTTCCTTGAGCTCTACAAGTATGTCACTCAGTTATTTACCATTCTCCTAAGGGCCTCCTCTCTCTGATCATCAACTTGATATTCCTCAGACTCCAAGAGCACTGCCAGGATCTTATTCCTAATCTTCCTTGGCACCTTCTCTCCATGAAGGATTTCCTTCCAATATCTATTACTTAGTACTCAGAAGTTCTCTCCCCCCCAGCTCCTCAGCTGCCACCCCCTCCAGAGTCTTCCACAGCTACTTCTCTTCATCCACCACCTCAGCAACACTCTGAGCAACTCCTTCAACTCCCACCACAGAGTCCACCAGAGCACTCCTCCTCCCCAACTTATCCCACTCCTCCTCTAGTATATCCAGTAGTTCCTCTTCCCCCCCTGCCCCATTCAGGACACTATACTGAGGGTGTACTTCTTCCACTATTTCTGCATCCTCCACTACACTGCCCCTTCCCTCCTTGCTCAATCTATCCAGGGCTGCATCCTGAGCCACTCAGTGCTCCCTAGTCCAGGTACTCTTTCTCAGTCCAGCACCACCTTCTCCTACCCCACTAACTACCATACTCTCTTCCAGCTTCTCCAACAACTCCTTCTGGATCTGCCTCCTCTGTGCCTTCTCCCAGGCCACCTTGTCCATCCTGATCCTCTTTCTATCTATAATCTCCACCACTGTCTTAGCTTCATACTCCTTTTAAGCCAGTCTCCTTCTCTCAACTGTTCCTGCCAGATCCTAAAGAGTCTCTAGTAAGTTCTCCTCCTCCTCTAGCATCCCTTTCACCTATGAGACCTTGCACTCAACTGGACCCCACTTAAGAGTTGCAGGCCAGTCCCTTGTCTTTTCTATATTCTTCCTTCTAGCCAGCCTCACTCTGATGTTGACATCTCCTGCTCAGAGTTCAGTACCCTCCTAGACCCTGAACCCAATGTCTATGATCTCCCCATACTCCTTGACCACCTCTACAATCAGTTTCCTGGCCCTCTCCCTTGATACTGTAGGAAGATATAGCACTGTCAGCTATATTACTCAGGGGTTCCAGTATATGTACCTGGCCATAAGAACTACTATTCTGCCTACTACTACTCTCTTCTCCATGGTCTCCAACAACAATACCTCTTTCTCAAGTCCAATCTTAACCCCTTCTTTCCCCTTCAAGAACTTCACTGAAGCTGCTCTCTTTACCTCCTTGTACCACCAACCTCAAAATCATCCTCACAGTCACTACCAAGCCTCAGAAGTACAATGTGATGATGAATTCTGACCTTGACTTTTTGAGTAATAGTGCTGACACCATGCCCATCATACCATCTGCCAGGTCCCTGGGCCTTGTGCCCTCTCTCTATCCTGATCTGCCAATAACTGTCATATCTGGATTTTTTTTCAGATCTCCAGTTATAGCTCTATCAGTAGTTACAACTCCAGCTCTCACTACCCCCCCTCTCTCCCTACTGCCCAACCCTCCCATGGGGGCCCCTTCCTATCCTTCAACTGTAGCCTTTGATGTCTTCTCTAGTCCTAACCAACTATCCAGACCTGATGCCATTCTCTCCATCTTGACCTTATTAGCAAAGGTTGTCCTCCTCCTCCTTGATTCCTCAATCCACCCCTCTCTCTACCACCAATACCATGACCAACCATAGAAGGCTCTGGCATCCCCAAACCATCTCCTCATCTTCTCCTGACATACTGCCAGTCAAAGGCACTGCTGTCCCTCTGGCTGACATGCTCACCAGTATAGTCATTGCTGTCTATATTATTAGTCTCCTTTTACTAAAAATGTTGCAGAAAGTATTGTCTGAGTCTTGTATCACCTAAATATTACCAGTGAAAGATGATAGAAGTATACTCCTTGTCTACTCTTCTCCCAACTTATGACCAAGATAGATACTAATTCCCAAGATAACAAGAAATCAACAATCAGGAACATCATTTTCTAGCAATGGAATATTGTAACTATGAAAGACACTCAGACTGCTGAGACTGCAGATATCAAAAGATTCACTTCAGTTATAATGTTGTAATCCATACCTTGAAGAGAGGAGATAACAGAGATCAGATCCAAAAAAGCCAGACCAAGAAGTCAGGAAGAAGGACCCTCAAGATCTATGATTTAGGAGAAGATATTCTAGCTCTTATCAGATATATAATATACCAATAATGGGCAGAAGATGCCACCAACTTTATGGAAGCCCTAGACCCTACAGGAAGAAGAGGAATCAACTATCTCTAAGACCCCTCTACTAGAGCCAGATAGCCACACCTCAACCTCAGAGCCTAGAGACTCTCTGCTAGTAGAGCTTTAGCCCTAGAATAGTCCAAACTCAGCAAGAATATTGCCCAGTATGCCCTGCTGCATCCCAAGGCTAAACCTCCAACCAAAGCTCATCTAGAAGATATAGGATATGATCTTTACAGTCTGGAGGACAAATTTATCAAGTCTGAAAAAACATTCATTATCAGAATCAGACTAGCCATACAGCCACCCCAAGAAACTTATATCTAACTAACCTCAAGGTCTGGACTTGCCAGACAAGGAATAACCATAGAAGGAAGAACTATTGACCTAAGATATATAGGTGAAATCAAGGTCATCCTACATAATAGTAGTACAGAATAGTACTGAATCATTAGAGGATAGAAGATTGCCCAAGTAGTCTTCATGAAGGTCAAGACCCCACAATTACAAGAAGTCTCTGAACTGACTGAAGGAACAAGACAAGCCAAAGGATTTGGAAGTTCAGACAAGAAAGTACATTTCAAGTCAACCACCTTAAGAGGAATATCCTCCAGTAAGTGTACCACCAACCAGTCAGACTGTACAAGAATCTCATCTTGGAGCCTGGAGAACAAACCACTTTCGAAATCTTTGCACCACCCAACCTCAAAAATCTTTTCTTTGAACCCAATGAAGATATTCTGCACTTGGACATAGAAGGACACACATTTCCTGACAAGATGAATCCAGTACACTCTCAAGCAACCAATCAAAGTTGAGAAACCATCATCTTATCAAAAGGAACCATCATAGGACATCTGGTGCCTTTTCTCAACCAAACTCATAAAGAAGTTTATGAACTAAACTTATCAGGAAACAGCAAAAGGTCCCAGAAAAAAGAAAAGACCCCTCTGCGACCCAGGAGACAGTAAAGCCTTCTACCAACATTGGAGAAGAATTGATACCCCAACAATGGTAACAACTAGTAGAACTCCTCAACAAATATCAAGATATCTTCACTACTAATTATGGCAATCTACCATACAATCTATCATATCACTACAGCATAAATACAGGAAATGCAACACCCATTTAGCAGAAACCCTATAGAATACCCCATCACCTAAAGATATTCAAAAAGGAGCATATTCAAGAACTCTTAGACAATAGAGTCATCTGACCCTCAACCAGCCCATGGATCAGTCCTATACTTATTATACCAAAGAAAGGAGGATAGAGACTCTGTGTAGATTACAGAAAACTCAATTCAGTCACTGAAAAGGATGCCTATTCTCTGCCCAGAATCAATGACCTTTTGGATCAATTACAAGATACCAGATACTTCAGCAGTATAGATCTTTTTGCAGGATTCTACAAGATCTCCATAGATCCAAAAGACATTCAAAAGACAGCCTTTCTTGCTCTTGGAAAACTGTTTGAATACCTCTAAATGCCCTTTGGACTTTGTAATACACCCCTCACCTTTCAGAGAATGATGAATTCAGTCTATGCTCCCTTGATCCACTACTGCCTGATTGTATATATGGATGATTCCAACATCTATTCAGCAAATTTCAAAGAACACCTATACTACCTAGAGGAATTCTTCAAGCTCACCTATAAGAACCACTTGAGACTGAATGCAAAGAAATGCTACTTTGGGAAACAGAAACTTGAATTTCTTAGATTCATAGTTTCAAAAAAAGGAACTCATGCAGATCCAAAGAAAACTGGGAAGATCGACAATTGGCCAGTACCCAAGACTCTGAAGGAAACACTATCATTCCTGATGCTAGTATCCTACTACAGAAGGTTTATCAAGGACTTTATCCAAATTGCTATCTAAATCTGAGTCCTTCTCAAGAAAGAAGTATCTTACAAATAGACAGAATTACAAGAGAAAGCCTTCAAAGAACTCAAGAACTGTATGACTACAGCACTAATCCTTATGTGCCCCAATCTATAGAAGCCATTCATCCTGTACACAGATACTTCTAAAGATAACCTAAGAGCAGTTCTAGCCTAAGAAAGACCTGACCAACAACACTATGTAATAGCTTATATAAGCTGAGCTATCAATCAACAGCAGATGAACTATGGCAGCACCAAACTGGAATATCTTACAGTCATATAGACAGTCACTCTGTTTAAGCATTACCTCATCAGAAAAAGGTTCACTCTGATTACATACCATACAGCCCTCAAATAGCTATTCAACTATAAGAAACCTACTAGAATCCTAGCCTGCTAGATCCTTATCTTTCAGGATTACAAAATCACCATTATCTACAAAGCAGGGAAAGCCTACAACAATGTTGATATACTTTCTCACCAGCTCCAATAAACCAAAAGAAGGGTGTTCTGAGGAACTATACTCTAAAGGAAGCTCCTCAGACCATCAAGACACAAGAAGATCTCATCTGAAAGAAATACCAGAAAGCCTACTAAAGATAAGTAAACATAGAAGAAAAGTTGTAAACAACATACCAATATTGGCTCAATCTCAGAACTTAAGTCTGAGACATACTCAAGAAATGTGATATCTGCCAGAAGTACCAAGGAAGAAAGAACTACCAAGTACTACTACAACCAATTATACTACCAGACAACATCTTTCAGAGATAGAGAGTAGATGTAATTGGACCCATACCAGTTATACCAAGAAGAAACAAATATATTCTTATATTTGTAGAACATCTGACTAAGTGGCCAGAGGCTTTTTCAATGGAAATTACAGATGCCTTAACTATTGTAGGCCTTCTCCATAAACTTATACTCAGATATGGACTCTCAAAAGAACTCATCTCTGACTGAGGCACAGAATTCATTAATAATATAGTTATAAGTTATACCCAAATTCACAAGATCCATCTCAAATGAACCACATTATACCACCTCCAGACCAATGATATGACAGAAAGAATAAATCAGACCATTAAGAAAGAACTTACCCAAGTCAATCCTACCAACTAGGATCTCTGCTTACCTGAGATTCTATGGGAAATTCAGAATACCCCTGCTACCTCTACCAAACAAAAGCCATTAAAAATGATGTTTGCCAAGAAACCCAGAACTACTGACTATGAGAATCTTAGAGACCTCCTCAAGAAGGCAGAACAGTTATGTAATCAGGCCTGAGTTCAGATTACCAAAGCTCAAAAAAGACAAAAGAAGTACTATGATCAGAAATAGAAAGACCAGAAGATCAAGATTGGAGATCAAGTATTAGTTTAGAGAAGTATGATTGAAACAAACTTTGCTGCCAAATTGGAGTCCAAATGAGAAGGACCTTATCTTGTATATAATATCAGAGGAACTAGTATCTATTTAAGAGATATAGATGGATAAACCCTGAGAACACTAGTATACATCAATAACCTCAAGATATATCTTTCCTTATATTATAAATCAGAGAGTTGACAACTGTCTTCAGACTCTTATCTTCAGCTCATTTCAATCACTGCCAGTTCCCCTACCCCAATTCTGAGAAGTCAATAGGAATATTCTCCAGAGAATTTAGATTCATCAAGAGAATTTTATCCTGGCCAGATGATGGTTACAGATCCATCAACTTCAGGCCTACTATGTAATTAGAGAACAACTGTAGAACCTCCCAGCCTCAGAACAAATATATATCAGAAATACCACAGAACTATCAAGAAGAGATGTCACTACTACAGATAGACTCTATACCATTTATAAATATAATTCTGCAGCCTTGTTACAAACACAATTCCTCTAGTATAATATATAAAAAATGAATCTGGCTACCTATCTAAGTATCATCAATACTGTTGAAATCCTGTTTCCAGAAGAAGAAGAACTCTTGAAATAGAGCAACTATAGTACAGATAATAAAGATGATGAAATAGATATTGATACAGAAGATGCTTATCCACACTGAGATGATGACTAAAGAACAGTCTGAGGATAGACCATCCTTTAGTAAGGGCTGATGTAATAAACCAAAACATATCATCCAAATTATAACTTAGCCAGATGACATGAACAATTAGTAACTTAGCCAGATAACATAAATACATAGCATAGTAATCAGATACAACAATCATTACTGTGGAAAACTATATAAATAGCCAGACTACCAGATAAGATATATCTGTGCAGGATCTGCACACCTATACTAGACCTATACACCTATACTAGATCTGCACACCTGTGCTAGATCTACACACCTGTATCAAATCAACATACTTGTCATAAGTAGCAAATCTATAGTTAGCCATATAGCAACCAGATAGTAACCATAATATATAAAATATCCCAGAGACAAGAGTGAATAAACCTCAGTCCAAAATACAAACACCAAAGAAGCCTCTAAAGATTGAGCATTGGTCTCCTTTCTACTCCAGTCCACTTTTTAATATAAAGTCTTAATTCACTTATCAGATAAGCCTGAAGTTTGCCACCAAGTTCAAGGAGAACTTTACTACTATTTGAGTAATCTGCCACTTAAGAAATAAGCTGCTGTTTTTAAGAGAAGTTCACTATGTTTTTGGTTTGCTTGCTAGATAAGCCTGAAGAATCCAAGTTATCTGTATTCCTAGAGAATCTGCTATTCTTACCACAAGCTAGCCTTCTGATACAACTTTGTAGTGAAGCTAGTCTATGATGTAACCCTGTGCAAATGAAACCAGTCTTTGATGTAACTTGCCAAGAATCCAAGTTATTAGTTTGTTCTCAGTGAGCCCAATTCAGAGAATCCACTACTAGTATTATTTCCAGTAAACTGCTAATTCAAGAAGAATCCACACCATCTTCTATTCTCAAACCACTGATTCAGGAGAATCCATGCCAAATTGAGTCATCCACCAGAACCACATAAGGAAACCACCAATTATCAGATCACTTTACATAAGAAAACCCATTGTGCTATACAGAGATCATCATGCAGAGATCATTGCCACTTAAGAAGAAAACCACTAAATTGCCAGACCATCACATATAAGAAAAATGCCATGCTACACAGAAATTACCCATCAACTAAGAAGGAAAGATATATAAATTGCCACTATACCCAAGAACCCATCCCAATAAGGAAATCACCAGAACTGCCCACAGATATCCAGCTTTGACTATTATACCACTAAACACCAAGAACATTTTGTTGCTTTTAACAAAGTAACTGGGGGCTCAAGCCAAACTACACCAATCCCCAACCTTGTAATTTGCCTCCATTGAGCCAGGCACATTACAATATATACATTGTGACAAACCAAAATATATCACCCGAATTATATCTTAACCAGATGACATGAACAATGAGGCAAGATGATGCGAATACACAGCATAGTAACCAGCAACCATTGCTGCAGAAAACTGTATAAATAGCCAGAGATACCAGAAAGGGTCTGTTTACCTGTACAGACTCTGTACACCGTACAGACTCTGTACACCATACAGACTCTGTACACCGTACAGACTCTGTACACTGTACAGGTCCTGTACACCATACAGACTCTGTACACCTGCCATAAGTAGCAGATCTATAATTAGCCACATAGTAACCAGATAGCAACCAACTTGTATAAATTACCCCAGAGACAAGAGTGAATAAACCTCAGTCCGAAATTCAGAACACATTTCAACTCCGGTTTGCTTTCCGATACAAAGAAGAGTCCGAAATTAAATCCAAAAGCAAAAGTCAAGTCTGCCTACCACACTTCAAGAGGAACTCTACAGCCACTGTTAGGAGATTGTGAGCATTGGTCCCCTTTTCCACTCTGGTCCACTTTCTGATACAAAGCTTGAAGATTTTGCCACCAAGTTCGAGGAAGAACTTCGCCGCCTTTTGAAGAACCCGCCGCTTAAGGAATAAGCTGCGCTATTGGTACGCTTGCCAGATAAGCCTGAAGAACCCCAGTTTCCGCATCCCCAGAGAGCCTTGCCACAAGCCAGTCCCTGACGCAACTTCGCAGTGGAGCCAGTCTACGACGTAACCCCGTGCAAACGAAGCCAGTCTTTGACGTAACTTGCCAAGAATCCGAGTTATTTCCCAGAAGCCCGCCGATTCCGGAGAATCCGCGTCATCCGTCGTTTTCGAGTTATCCGCATACCCGCGCCATCCGAGTAATATTCCCAGTTGAAGCCGATTCGCGTCATCCGAGTTATCTACGCCATCCGAGTTATTCGTTGTTCCCAGTGAGCCCGAGTTATCAAGTTATCCGCCGCCAGCACAATTCCCAGTGACATTCAAGAACCCCGCCAATTTAGGAGAAGCCGCGCCAAATCGAGTTATCTGCCAAATTGCCAGACCGTCACGCATAAAGAGATCGTCGCGCTACACAAGAGATCGTCACCCAGAAATCGCATACTTTTGGAAATTACCTCGCTACACAAAATTGTACCATTCCCAGTTGACCCAAGAAGGAAGTCCATTCACACACGAATCGCCGCTACACCCAGAGAACCATCCCAATAAGGAAACCGCTCGCACAGTATCCAGATCTTGACTATTATACCACTAAACACCAAAGACCTCAGGAAATCTTAGAACATTTTGTTGCTTTTTGACAAAGTAACTGGGGGCTCAAGCCAAACTACATCAACCCCCAACCTTGTAATTTGCCTCCATTGAGCCGGCACGTTACAACATTTTGGTTGACTCAGAATTAATTGCCGCTTAGACTTGTAAATTCTTAATCTCGGCAATTCAGGTCATTGCTCAGCCACAACCTCGGAGTGGCTTATAAAGACTCCAAGAACACACATTGTCTTTACAGACTAGAAAAAGTGCAATAAGTCTGGTGTCGGAGGAATTTTGGAGGCCTGTGGGTCAATCACCTAAGCGGGTAAGCTAAGGACTGTTGCGGGATGATCGCAATTCCTATACGCTCGGAATTGTTCGCTGCATATTTGATTGGTTCTTGCTTATCGAAGTCTGCACCATTGAAAGACATGTTGTGTAGTACATTTGAATTATCATTTGGTTGTTGGTCTCACATTGCCCGGTGCGATAAGTCAACCACCTCGACGATGGTGTCAGAACGCTCCGTATCGTTACAGGCACGGACGTTATCAATCAGAACATTTGATTTCAGTTCACTTCAGATCTGTAGTATCATCTGCTGGGGTACTTATTCGTATTCATATTATATCCACGTGGAGCTCCAATAATCAATAGAAATCTTTAATTCGATATGAATTTGGTAAAAAAAAAAGAAAAAGAAAAAGAAAGAAAAATAGTGTTCTGAAATGTCTTACGAATTCTTCTTATTTTATATTACTAACTATCAAAGTGTTGTATTCGCATTTGTTTCGTCACAGTTCCCTAAAACCAGTAAACACCATATAAATAAGAAAGAAGTAGTATCTCTGATGGCCTAAATGATTACATGTAGCAATGACATACCTTGGAGGTCGCTTGACGAGTAAAATTGGCTTGTTGAGGACACAAACTCGAAAGAACCGTTTGAGTTTGTCCTTTCTTGCTCGTAGGCGGTTCGCCGATCGCTGATAAACTGTATTGTGTCAGGTGTAAATCGGTCTTTTTTTCGTGTATAAAAATAAGAGGGTAGAAAGCGAAAGCGAAGATTTGGCGGAAGCCTCGACAATATTAGTACAAATATCATATAAAAGTCTATTATATTGATATATGTAGGTAAAAATGCGTCAGGCGAATGTATGAAGTATTGGATTAGAGAATATATAGCTATTAACCACCACAACCTATTGTTAATGTTAAAGCGAAAATTTCGAAACAACGTAAACGATGCCAATTGCCTCCACAATGACAATGGCAAAGGTAAAAACAGAAGTTCAATAGGCAAAAATATTAATATAAAAACTACAGCTGAAGAAAATTGTATCACCAAAAGTGAAGATGCTACCATAAATGAAAACAACGTTGACAGCAAAAACGCCAATGGTGTCAAGGATGTCAAATGTACCAATGACAACAAATGCGACAACCTCGTCCGCCATGATAATGGTAATGGTGACAACAGAAACAACTTATACAAAAATAAAAACAATATCCATAATAGCGATAATGTCAATGATGCTATTCCCAATGAAGTTGGCGAGCCCATAAGATATATCAGCAGTAGTGACTGTTGATATAATAGTTGTGCCCATAAAAGCCGGTATTTCATACTTGAAACCGGTATCCACGCAGACTGCGAAACTAACCTCCGCCTCACCGTTGACATATTCGGCCTGTTTTTGGGTATCGGGTTCCAGCAATCCTTTAGGAGTTGATTGAACTGTTCCGGAGCTCCTGGAATCAGCTCCTCTCGCAGCCCCTCTGAATTGTTCCTGACTGCCAATTGAGCTGTGTCCCTTGGTGGCACGCCTGTGACCAGCTGCCAAAGCAAAGTGGCAAAGTTGTAAACGTCTGAAGCAGGTGTGCGGTTCCGTGAGCCTCCGGCGTGAAAAAGTTCAGGTGGTAAGTACTCCATTCGACCGTAAGCACCATCTAAATTCTGCAGTTCTTCGACCGATGTGCTCAATCCAACGTCTATCAACTGTAAAGTGTCATTGATGAACACGACATTTCCAGGATGAAGATCATTATGCATGAAGCCATGAAAATGGACGTAATAAAGAGAATCTGCAAGCGATTGCCCAAGGGAGAGAACCCTATCCCACCTAGTTACTTGTTGGGGAGTATCGACAGTCCCATCGCCATAAGCCATCACCATCAAGTACACTCCTGTCTCAGGATGCTTTGTAAGTCCATAAACGTCTATGACAGCTATGCCTTCAGAACGTAAAAATATATTCAAGGCTAGCTGGAGAATGTAAATAGATTGTAAGTAAGTATGTGCATGTTTGTTCCAGATTAACATATAATAAAGATATCAATACTAACCTCTGGTATCATCGATCTTTTCAACTCTTTCATGGCGAATATGTGTTTGGTGGTGATACCCTTGTACACCTTGGCGAATCCACCCTCACTCAAAAATTCAATCGTAAATTCATCAGGTGGTATCCACACCAAGTGGTTTTCCAGCTGCTGAATTCCCAACTCTTCTAAGTGATTTCGGATGACTCGATCGGGATCAGGAAAGTCTAACCAAATCCTTTCCAATCCTGGAGGAAGGCATCGCTCGAAACCGTAGACAGGCTTGAGAGAGTTGAGAATACGCTGGAGACGGTCATCGCTCACATTGTGGTCTGGATCAGAGAAATGAACTTAAATGAGTAACTTTGCTTCAGGCATCACTCAAGTTATTGTTCAGATCCAGAAATGTACCTTGACTAGCAACCTCGATTATGGTATTACTGTCGTGATTGGTCATAGGTCTGTTAAAAGGAATGTTTTGGATTCAGTGGTGCGAATTATCAGATTTTATGGGGTTTCGGGAAACCTTTCGGGCATGCCGAATGTATGGATTATGGAACCAGTCCTTATCTCGGAGTTCAAATAATGCGCAGAATTTTCGGAGAAGATTGTATATATTTCGCATGCGCAGCGACAAATTACTATACTGGGTTCCTGTATTTTTGACACATGACATAATCCTCGTCCGGGTCCAGAAATGGCTAATCTGGCATCGTAATCGAGGTAAATGAAAATGAGTGTTTGTTGAATGTTTGGTGGCTGTGTGGAATTTTGCGTCCATGCGGCTCCGACATCAATGATTTAGTCACACAGAACCAACTTGTAGCTTAACCTTGACTAATCTTCTGATCTGCAGAACGGACTCCAAGGATGTGCGCTCCTTTGAAAACTCAAAATGCTATGTGGGAAATTCCTGTCAATATGCGACGTGGCGCAAAGATTATTCTATAATATAATATTTTTTGCCTAAATCTAGACCATGCAGCAAAAACCATGGACTTCCAAACAGTTTGGGAATCACCGGACAGGGATGGATGGTGCCACACTCAATATATATATTTGACGTGTGCTAGCCCAACCATATAAACACTTCACTTACTCGGGTGCTAGTTTACTATGTCGTGGAATGCATAACAATTAGACCTGTCTGGCACAAAATCCGCAGTGGTTGCCATTTCCCATGGGATTCATTACATAATAAATATTGATGGTATTCAAAGTTGACAGCGTGCGAGAATACATAACTACGCCACTGAAGCCTAGATCGCAGTCCGCAATACTTAGGAATTCCAAGCCTCGCCGCAGTTCAATTTGCCCACGGATGTGCCTCATTAAGTTTGGTACGTGCAGTTAGCAACAACACAGACGCAAAAGCCAGACAATAAACAATAAACATCATCCTTCCAAAAGGTCAAAAGGAAATAGAAAATAAGAAAAAAGTAAAGCAAGAATTTACAACAATTCAAAAAGGAAGAAGCTCAGATACTTTGAGGAAAAGCTTTCAAAAAAAAAAAAAAAAAGAAAGAAACCTCCCTATATCCACCCTCAAATGGTAAATATTTTTAGTGATCGAGACGGGAAGAACCAGGAACTTGGGTGCCGGGAAGCATCCGCAAACGTTTACTGAATTCAAAAGTCTTGAATATTGACAGACAAACAATCATTGCCGATGTGCGCTCCTTCGCCACGATACTATTCCACCAGAAAAAACCCCAAAAAATACTACGTGGCGCAAAGGTCATTCTAATTAATTTATTATTTGCCTAGACCTGTCCGGCGCAAATCCGCAGCGGTTGCCATTTCCCATAGGATTTAAAATATGTTACTAGAATATAATCTTTAGATTTCTGAAATTTGGTTAGTGTAAAATAATCTGTCAATGAGATATATCATCAGCTTATGATATCTTGAAAATTTTACTTTATAAAATATTATTTCAACATGCAATCTATCAGTAATTATATATTTTGAGCTCTGTAGTAAAATATATTAGATATTTCTCTATATAATTGCAGAGTTATATTTTGTTAAATATATATGATATTTGAAGGAATAATGCTGATTAGAGTATATTAATTTCACTTTCATATATATTAATTATATATATCTAGTGATAGTTTTAATTTCTTATAATATATTACTAGACTGAAATTTGGTTAGTATGAAATATTATCTATTAATCAGCTCATTAGATATTTCTATAATAAAACTATATACTGATAGAATTAATATATTGCAGATAATCAATAGTGATCATTGACTCTAAGTTCTGAGTTCTTGAGAAAGCACTAAGTTCTAATTGTCTATTGAGACTAAGTCTGGGTATTGCTTTCAGATTGGGGTATCAGAGAGAAGACTATTTGTATTTCAAGTTGATCAGACTCAGAATCATTAACAAGTTGAGTCTGAGGTTTCTGTAAGAATACTGCTTTATTCTTATATCTGGAGAAAGTAGAGCTAAGATTATAATATACTTAGTACTGAGAGTATTTATATATATTAAAGTTATGACTAAATATGATATACTAGATATATTTATATATAGTTATACTACTTTGAGTAACTATGACTGCTAGTTGGAAATTCTATAGGAATTTCTATAAGAATTTCTATAGAAATTTCTATTGAAAATTTCAGAGGTTTGTAATGATTTATATATTACATCCTTTTCTTCTTTACTTAAGTCTACTTATTAGACTTAGTACTAAACTCTAGATATTCATCAAATTGAAGAACAGTATACTGGACTACTTGAATAATAATTTTACTCTATTGCTTATTACTCAAATTAGTAATATTCTTAGAGAATACTCTATAAAAGTGATCAAGAACTTGAGGTTAGATATAGAGAAAGATATAGAGTCTCTTAGCAACTATATAAGTATGATTATCAATAAAGATATAGACTCATTATTTGATAGTACTAAGGATAGCTTATTGATAGATAAGACATTCTATCTCATAGTACTTTTTAAGTTCTTATTAATAGTAGAAAGTTTGAAAATATTATATTCTTTTAAGATATTATTAGACTTTATTTAGATCAGGGTCTTCAGAGATTCATATATTGACAGATGATAGTTCAGTAGAATTCTATTGGTATTTAATTACTCTAAGAACAGTAGTAGTAATCTTATTTTTGACTTATTTTCAATATTATTACTGGGTACTTATATTAAAGAGGATAGATTATTTATATAAAAATTTCAGAATATTTATACTTCTTTTTATCAGAGTTATTCAGAAGTATGGCTGTCTTTTGAAAATTCTATCAGAATTTCCATTATACTAGATATCTATATTGAGTTACTACTTCTTCTATATTTGGTAAAAGATTGTCTTCTTTTTTTCAGATAGTATTGTACTCAGAATATCTTTTTTATTTTATAAGATAATACTAGATGAGCCTAGCAGCTCATCTAAATTGATAGTTCTTATAATCTAGAATATAGTCAACTTTATATTCTAATTGCTGATCAATAATTACTAGGTTAGAAAATAGTATAGTTCTCTCTTTGAAGATATTTAGAGTATATAGCTGAAGTTGAAATATATAAAATACTGGGTGAATTCTTTCTAGTATTGCTGAAAGATCCAACTTATATATAACAGATTTGTATTTCTCAAGAATCTTGAATAATCCAATATAGTAAGGTTTAAGTTTCTTTTTTGAGTCTATATTATATAGAGTCAGATATCAAATACTGAGTAATACTTATTCTTCTATTTTATAGATGACTTCTCTTCTATTTTTGTCAGTATATACTATTTGTATCTTTTGTACTTCTATAAGAGTATCTTATACTTACTAGATACTATATTATATAGTATCAGTGATTTTTTATACTATTGGTATTATAGTTTAAGTAGCAACTATAGGAATTTATAGGTATTGTCTATAGTTCAGATAGAATGATATCATCTTGGTATATATACTTGAGCTATTATTGTATACAAACTCAGCTAGGGTCAGTTTCTCATTTTAATCATTTTGCCTATAGCTACAATAAATACTGAGTATCTGCTTTAAAGTTTGATTAATTCTTTCTATCTGATCATCTGTTTGCAGATGGTATACTGTAGACATTCTCAGTTGTACTTCTAGACTCTTGAAGAGTGCTTGCTAAAAGTTGCTCATAAATTTTATATCTCAATCTGAGATAATTGCTGATGATAGACTATAAAGATAGAATACATTATTAATAATAGCCATATTATTTCTAGTATTATTGCTATAATAGTTGTTACAACAAAGTAGACCTATTTACTAAGATAATCAATAAAGATAATAATTACATCTCTTCTCTTCTTTATTTTTAGCAACTAAATAATAAAGTCCATTCTAATGTAGTCCTAATTATGAGTGAGAATTAGTAGTAGTTATAAGATACCAGCTAGTACCTGGTTTTTAGACTTATATATTTAGTAGATATTATAGAATATAATATAATTCTTAATGTTAGACATTATTTTAAACTAGTAGAAGTCTCAGGCAATATATTGATATGTCTTATCAAATCTTATATATCTGGCTATAGGTATATCATATAGTTCTTATAGGATTTATAAGTACATAGATAGAAGTGTTAGAAATCTAGATTATTATATTATTAAGATATATATATATATCTATTTTAGATAGATATATTCTTATAGATCTTCTTTATAATATTGCTATCTTCTTCAAGGATTTATTTAGTAATTTCTTATATATTAGTATCTTTGATATACTTCTTCTTGACTTTATTGAATAGACTGATGATAATATTGCTAATTACAGTAAGATCTTCTTTTTGAGTACTTTGGGAGAGTACATTAGCTACTTTATTCTTAGTTATAGCAATATACTTAATTTCAATATCAAAGAGTACAAGAATCTACATTCATTGGACCTGTCTTTCTATAAGAATTGACTATATCTGAATATACCAGAGGGTTTAATAGTCAGTCCATAAAGTAAATATTTTGCTAAGGAGAAAATATCTCTATACTTATAGAGATCAGATGATAGTAAGAAGTTTCTTATCTTGTATAGTATAATTTCTTTCATATTTATTAAGCTTCTGAGATAAATAGGTGATAGAGTATTTATATTGAATTAGAATAGCTTCAATAATAATATTCAAAGCATTAGTAATAACTACAAAGAGTCCTATTGGGTCAGGACTGATTAAGATTAATATATCAGTCAGTATTCTCTTGAGAGTATTCATGGCTATAGCATATGCTTCTGTTCATTCTTTTTTGATATTGGGTCTCTTCTTAGTAAGACTTATAAGTAGAGTAGTAATTATAGAGAATTCTTAGATAAATCTTCTATAATATCTTACTAGTCTATTGAATTTTTGTAGAGACTTGAGGGTTTTTGAAATAGGCTAATTACAGATTATTTAGATCTTCTTGGGGTCAACAGTAATGCTATTTTCCAAAATAATATATCCTAGATATTCAATTTTCTTTTTGAAGAAGTAATATTTCTTTTTCTTAACTAAGAGCTTATATTTATAATGTATATCAAAAACCAATTATAAGTATTATTAGTAGTTGATATTGCTTGTATTATATATCAGAATATTATCCAGATAAAATAAAATAAAATATTACTAGTATATTGATTAAGCTGAAGTATTATGTAGAATTTATAATATCTAAATCTTATTTAAAAGACTATTTTGGAGATGTCTTCTTCCTTGATACAGATCTGATAATATCTAGATATAAGATTGATGAGAGAAGATCTTAGCCTTATATACTTAGTCCAGTAGTTCATTGATTCTTAGAAATATATATTGATTCTTAATTGAGATCTTATTGAGTATTTGGTAATTAATACACATATAGAGACTTCTATTCTTCTTATAGATAAAAAGGATTGATACACTATATGATAGATTTGATAGATATATGAGGTATTTATTTGTTAGTTCTGCTTATTATTCCTTGAGGATCTTCTGATTAAATTAAGCTAGTTGGTAGATTCTATAGTAAGGAGAATCTAAATTAGAGATGGTCTCAATGCTATGTTCAACTACTTAGACTAGTAGTAGTTTTTGAGATTTTTGGAAAATATCTTCATATTTATTGAGTAGTTTCTGAAGCTTGTCTTTCTTGTTATCTTTATTCTTTAGAAGTTCAGAGAGTTCTTCATCATCATCTTCTGAAGTTTCTTTAACTATATATATATAGATATATTGATCTAGTTTTCAAATCAGCTTCTTTATTTAGATAGCAGAAATAACATTATATCTGGGCTTTGGGTTCTTCTTAGTATACTTAGATTGTAACTTAATTTCTCTCAGAGAGATTATATTAGTTCACCAATTAATTTAGAGATTCTTCTAAATAAGCCTGTAATGGTTCTAGTTTCTAATTGAGGAAGTGACTAGTTCTGGTAATCCTAAGTAGCTCAAAGAGATACTAAGGGTTCAAGTGTTCTCAAAGGATTTCTGGGAGAAAATATTCTGAAGCTTTATTCGTGAGAACGAAGGAGATATTTATACAAGATCTGAAAGAAGGATCCGGAAGGATCTGAGAAATCAAAGGAAAATGCCAAGAGGAAAGTTCTCGGCAAAGATGACAAATGATGACAAATAAAGTTCTACAAGTTTCCAGGACATTCAGTGACTAACTAAATAAGTACTAG